>OW285230.1:0-15511 GCA_935421205.1 Xylocampa areola | reverse complement strand
ATTATTTTGAAAAATATTATAAAATATAGAATATTTTTTTATAATAATTATTAACCCATATCCTCTATATAATTCTCTTCACCCTATATCAATATATTTTGTTAAATTATGACCAAAATTAAGAAAATAATATCTTAAACCATAAGTTGATAAATTTGGTATAAATCATATTATACTTAAAAAATTTCTTAAATTATACGTTATAATAAATTTATTAACTGAATAAATACTTATATTACTAATTAAATAACCTATTCCCCCACCAATTAATCTAACATAAATAACTAATATTTTTATATTAAATGGTAAATAAATTATATAAGGGTAAGAAAAAATTATTCATCTTAAAAATCTACCTCTAATTACTCTTATAAATAATAAAACAAATATACTTTTTAATATAATATAATCTTCATCATATAAATTATAAATACTTATTAAATTATAATCATTAATTATTAAATATATTAATAAACGAAAAGTATAAAATATAGTTAATCCTGTAGAAAAATAATAAAGAAAAAAGATTAATAAATTTAAATTTCTAAATCTAACTAATTCTAAAATTAAATCTTTAGAATAAAATCCTGCTAAAAAAGGAATTCCACATAAAGCTATATTAGAAATATTCATACATAAAGAAGTTAAAGGAACATAAAATGAAATTCCACCTATCAAACGAATATCCTGAGTATCATTTATTATATGAATAATTACCCCAGCACATATAAATAATAAAGCTTTAAATATAGCATGAGTTAATAAATGGAAAAAAGCTAAATCAGATAAACCTATTCTTAAGATTCTTATTATTAAACCTAATTGTCTTAACGTAGATAAAGCAATAATCTTCTTTAAATCAAACTCATAATTAGCAGAAATTCCGGCTATAAATATAGTTAAACCAGATAATAATAATAATATTTTTAAAAAAAAAGTATCAATTAATAATATATTAAATCGAATTAACAAATAAACCCCAGCAGTTACTAATGTAGATGAATGAACTAAAGCTGAAACAGGAGTAGGAGCAGCTATAGCTGCAGGAAGTCAAGATCTAAAAGGAATTTGAGCTCTTTTAGTTATAGAAGCTAAAATAATTATACTTCTAATCATAACTATTTCTCAATCATTATTTATAAATTCTAAATAAAAAATATAATTTCAACTTCCATAATTTATTATTCAAGCAATTACCATTAAAATAAAAACATCACCAATACGGTTTGATAAAGCTGTTAATATCCCAGCATTATAAGATTTCAAATTTTGATAATAAATCACTAAACAATAAGAAACTAAACCTAAACCATCTCAACCCAATAAAATTCTAATAATATTTGGACTAATAATTAATAATATTATAGAAAAAAACAAATAGTAAAACTAAAATAATAAATCGAACTAAATTTAATTCAGATCTTATATAACTTTTTCTGTAATAAATTACAACGGAAGAAATTAAAAAAACAAATATTATAAATAATAAAGACATTCAATCTAATAAAATTGACATAATAATACTAATTGAATTAAAAGTAATAATTTCTCATTCTAAAAGAATTACTAAATTATTTATAATAAAATATATAAAAAAAAAAAAATTAATTAATCTTATTATAAATAAAAAAATAAAAGAAATAAAACAAATTGAATATTTAATATTATTAATAATTTAAAATGAAATCTCATATTTTTGACACCACAAATCAATATTTTTTTTATTAAATTATTTAAATAAAATCAAATTATTCTATAATCAATTTTTATAACTAAAATATTTAAAGGCAATCAATGTAATATTAATATTAAATATTCTCGAGAAACTCCCGTATAATAACTATAAATTCCAGAATAATAATTACCATGTTGAATAAATGAATATAAATATAATCTATAACCAGCTCTAAAAAAAGAAATTAACATAAGTATAATTATAGAAATTCAAGATCATCTTATTAAACTATTAATTAATCTAATTTCTCCCATTAAATTTAATCTTGGAGGAGCAGCTATATTGGAAGATATTAATAAAAATCATCACAATCTTATTGAAGGTATAAAATTTATTATACCCTTATTAATATATAATCTTCGTCTATGTAACCGTTCATAACTAATATTAGCTAAACAAAATATTCCAGAAGAACATAATCCATGCCCAATTATTAAAATATAAGACCCAATAAATCCTCAATAATTTATTACTATAATACCTCTAATAACAATACTTATATGAGCAACTGATGAATAAGCAATTAATGACTTAATATCAACTTGACAAAAACATTTTAAACTAATATAAAATCCACCAATTAATCTAATAACAATTCAAATATAATTTAACTTTAAATTAATTTCTTGTAAAAAAATTATTAAACGTAATAACCCATAACCTCCTAATTTTAATATAATTCCTGCTAAAATTATAGACCCTGAAACAGGAGCTTCTACATGAGCCTTAGGTAATCATAAATGAACAAAATATATAGGTATTTTTACTAAAAAAGCTAAAATTATTGAAAAATATAATATATATATATTTAAATTTATAAATTTTAAAAAATAAATTATTATACATTGTATTTCATTAAAAACATAAAAAATACCTACTAATAAAGGTAAAGAAGCAAATAATGTATAAAATAATAAATATATTCCAGCTTGAATACGTTCAGGTTGATAGCCTCAACCAATAATTAATAATAATGTAGGAATTAATCTACCTTCAAAAAATAAATAAAACATAAATATATTTATTGATCTAAAAGTTAAATATAATATAATTAATAAAAATAAAACATTAAATAAAAAAAAATTAACATAAAAATTTAATTTTAATAAATTTTCTCTAGCTATAATTATTAAAATAGTAATTCAAATTCTTAATATAATTAAACCATAAGATAAAATATCACAAGATAATATATAACTTAAATTACAAAATAAATTTAATCTTATTCTTAAATTTAAAAATAAAAATATTATTAAAAATAATATTATTTGAACCATTCAAAATATATTTTTTTTAAAACATAAAAGAATTATAAAAATTATTATTATTAAAAATTTTATCATAATTAAATATTTTATAATAAATTAAATCTTTGAAAATAATCGTTACCATGAGTTCGAATCATAGAAACTAAAATAGATAATCCTAAAACTCCTTCACAAACTGAAAAAACTAAAAATACCATCAATATATATATATCACAATCAATAAATATTAAATAAACTATTATAAAAAAAAAAATTCTTAAAACAATAAATTCTAAACTTAATAAAACAATTAATAAATGTTTATGTTTAGAAATAAAAATAAAATTACCAACAATAAATATTAAAATAAACACAATTCATATATTCATAATTATCATTAATAGTTTTTATAGTTTAAAAAAATTTGGTCTTGTAAATCAAAGTTAAGTTATTTACTTTAAAAACTTCAAAGAAAAAGAATCTCTTTATCAATAATCTCCAAAATTATTATTTTTAATTAAACTATTCTTTGAATTTGAAATCACAAAATTAATATTTTCTTATTTAATAATTTTATTTTCATTTTTAATACTATTTTTGAATAATCCTCTTTCTATAGGACTAATAATTTTATTACAAACTTTATTAACTTGTCTTTTATCAGGAATAATAATTAAAACATATTGATTTTCTTATATTCTATTTCTTACTTTTCTAGGAGGATTATTAGTCTTATTTATTTATGTATCAAGAATTGCCTCAAATGAAATATTTAAACCAATATTTAACTTAAAAATATTTTTCTTTATTTGTATTTTTATTATAATTTTTATCCAATATATATATATATATAATATTTATTGAATAAATTTATCATTTAATTCAGATATAGATAATTTTATAAATTTAACATTATTTTTTAATAATGAAAATAAAATTAATTTAAATAAATTATATAATAATCAAACATTCATAATTATATTAATATTAATTATTTATTTATTTATTACTTTAATTGCTGTAGTAAAAATTACTAATATTTTTTATGGTCCTCTTCGATCATCACTTTAATTAAAAAAAAATAAATGAAAAATAACTTTATTTCTATTCGAAAAACACACCCTATTTTAAAAATTATAAATGGATCATTGGTTGATTTACCTTCACCTTCAAATATTTCAGCTTGATGAAATTTTGGATCATTATTAGCACTATGTTTAATTATTCAAATTCTAACAGGATTATTTTTAACTATATATTATACAGCTAATATTGAATTAGCATTTTATAGAGTAAATTATATTTGTCGAAATGTAAACTATGGATGATTAATCCGAACATTACACGCAAATGGAGCTTCCTTTTTTTTTATTTGTATTTATTTACATATTGGACGAGGAATTTATTATGAATCATTTAATTTAAAGTATACATGAATAGTAGGAGTAATTATTTTATTTTTACTTATAGCAACAGCATTTATAGGATATGTATTACCTTGAGGACAAATATCATTTTGAGGGGCAACAGTAATTACAAATCTACTTTCAGCTATTCCTTCATTAGGAATTATATTAGTAAATTGAATTTGAGGGGGATTTGCTGTTGATAATGCAACTTTAACACGATTTTATACATTTCATTTTTTATTACCTTTTATTATTTTAATAATAACTATAATTCATTTACTATTTTTACATCAAACAGGATCTAATAACCCTCTAGGATTAAATAGAAATTTAGATAAGATCCCATTCCATCCTTATTTTACATTTAAAGATTTAATTGGATTTATTATTTTAATATTTTTATTAACTCTATTAACTTTAACAAATCCTTATTTATTAGGAGACCCAGATAATTTTATCCCAGCTAATCCTTTAGTAACTCCTGTTCATATTCAACCAGAATGATATTTCTTATTTGCTTATGCAATTTTACGATCAATTCCTAATAAATTAGGAGGAGTAATTGCATTAGTTATATCAATTTTAATTTTAATTATTTTACCATTTACTTTTAACAAAAAAATTCAAGGAATTCAATTTTATCCTATTAATCAAGTATTATTTTGATGTATAGTTACAATTGTTATTTTATTAACATGAATTGGAGCACGACCAGTAGAAGATCCTTATATTATTACAGGACAATTATTAACCGTTTTATATTTTTCTTATTTTATTATTAACCCATTTATTAATAAATATTGAGATAACTTATTATTTAATTAAAAAATAATTTAATTAATGAGCTTGTTTAAAGCATTTGTTTTGAAAACTTAAGAAAGAATTATTTAAATTCTATTAATTTATACTAAAAAAAAATTAAATTATAATAAAAAAATTTTAAACCCTAAAAAAAATAATAAAAAATTTAATGAAACAGGTAAATAACTTTTTCAAGCTAAATATATTAATTTATCATAACGATAACGAGGTAAAGTACCACGAACCCAAATAAATATAAATGAAATAAATCTTAACTTTAAATAAAATATAATTCTTAAATTAAAACCTCCTAAATAAATCAATACAAATAATAAACTTATAAATAAAATTCTAGAATATTCAGCTAAGAAAATTAAAGCAAATCCTCCTCTTCTATATTCAATATTAAACCCTGATACTAATTCTCTTTCACCTTCAGCAAAATCAAAAGGAGTACGATTAGTTTCAGCTAAACTAGATCTTAATCAACATAATCTTAAAGGAAACATTAAAATAATAAATCAAATTACATCTTGATAAAAAGAAAAAACTATTAAATTAAAATCTATAATTATAATTATACTAGATATCAAAATTAAAGCTAAACTAACTTCATAAGAAATAGTTTGAGCAACAGCACGTAAGCCACCTAATAAAGCATAATTAGAATTAGAAGACCAACCAGCAACCATAACTGTATACACCCCTAATCTTGTACAACATAAAAAAAATAAAATACCTAAATTAAATCTAATTAAATTAAAATAATAAGGAATTAATAACCAAATTATTAAAGATAAAATAAATCTAACAACTGGAGAAAAATAATAGCATAAATAATTAGAAAAATTAGGATAAGTTTGTTCTTTAGTAAATAATTTAATAGCGTCAGAAAAAGGTTGTAAAATACCTATAAACCCAACTTTATTAGGCCCTTTACGAATTTGAATGTAACCTAGAACTTTACGCTCTAATAAAGTTAAAAAAGCAACGCCTACTAAAACCCCAATAATTAAAATTAATAAACCAATTAAAATCATATAAATATCTAATATAAACATATACTATCTATATAATTAAATTATATATTAATGAATTCTAAAATCATTACATTTTTCTGCCAAAATAGTAAAATACTATTAATATTAAAAAGAAATTAATTAATTAATTATTTCTTAATAAATAAATAATATAAATAAATAATATAAATAAATTAAAGTATTATTTTATATTTTAATTAATAACAGTCATAAATTTAAATTTAATTTAAATATTTAATCCTTTCGTACTAAAATATTTTTTTTTAAAAGATAGAAACCAACCTGGCTTACACCGGTTTGAACTCAGATCATGTAAGATTTTAATGATCGAACAGATCAAAAATTTTAAACTTCTGCATTTAAATTTTATCTTAATCCAACATCGAGGTCGCAAACTCTTTTTTTATATGAACTAAAAAAAAAAATTACGCTGTTATCCCTAAGGTAATTTTTTCTTATAATCAATAAATATTGGATCACTTAATCACTTATATATGTTATTTTTTAAAAAAAGTTTTTCTTATTTTTTTATCACCCCAACAAAATAATTAATTATAATTTTAATTTATAAATTTATAAATAATCTTAATTAAATTAATTATAAAACTCTATAGGGTCTTCTCGTCTTTTTAATTTATTTTAACTTTTTAATTAAAAAATTAAATTCTATTTTTAATTAAGAGACAGTTTATATTTCATCCAATCTTTCATACAAGTCATCAATTAAATGACTAATGATTATGCTACCTTTGTACAGTCAAATTACTGCAGCCCTTTAATTATTAAATCAGTGGGCAGATTAGACTTTAAATTATTTTCAAAAAGACATGTTTTTGATAAACAAGTGAATATAAAATTTTGCCGAATTCCTTTTAATTAATTTTTATATAAATAAAATATTATATAAATACACTCATATACTAATTTTATCATTATAATAAATTTTTTCTTATTAAAAATTTTTTTTTTTATAAAAATATAAAATTTTATTAAATTTTATTAATAATGAAATTATTTATAATAAATTAAATTTTTTTAACAATATAAATTATATAATTTTCAAATTAAAAATTTTTTATTTATATAAATTTAAATTAAAGCTTATCCCTTAAAATATAAAATTATAATAAAAAGAAATTAATTAATTAATTTCTTTTTATTATAATTAAAAATTAAATTTTTTTCTAAAAAAACTAGATATATTTAAAAACGATTAACATTTCATTTCAAATTAATTATTTAAAATATTTATGCAACAATAACTTTTATAATTAATTATCTCTTTTAAATTCGAGAATTTTTTATCTAAAAATTTTTATTAATAAACTCTGATACACAAGATACACTAAATTAAAATTACTTACTAATAAATTTATATTTAAATTATTTCAAAATTCTTTTACAATACTAATTCACTATTAATTAATTAATTTTTTCTTTAAAAATACTTTAACCCCCATTAAAATTATTTTTTAAATTAAAAATTTTTTTATTAATTATAATCTATTAATTTTTCCCCCTCAAATTAATTAATTTTTTAATTTCTTTTCAATGTAAATGAAATACTTTTTATTCAAGCTCTAATTTGTTCTTTCTAGAAACACTTTCCAGTACCTCTACTTTGTTACGACTTATTCCAATTTATTATTATATGAAAGCGACGGGCAATATGTACATATTTCAATTTTTAATCATTTTATTAAATTAAATAAAATTACATTTAAATCCACCTTCAATTAATTATTTACAAATTAATATTCATTTAAATAAATTTATTGTAACCCATTATATTCTTAATTATAATCTACATCTTGATCTGATTTAAATTTTTATTTTAATTTTAAAATATTAATTTTATTTAAAAATATTTTTTAACAACGATATATAAAATAAAAAATTAAGTAAATTTATTCGTGGATTATCAATTATTAAACAGATTCCTCTAAATGAACTAAAATACCGCCAAATTATTTAAGTTTCAATAAATAATTATTTACTATTTTAGTATTTTAATTTTAAATTTTAATAATAGGGTATCTAATCCTAGTTTTTAATAAAATTTATTAAATCATAAATAAATTATAAAATTAAATTAAATTAAAATTTCACCTAATAATATAATTTTTTAATTATTAAATTTAATTATTTATTAATTACTAATAAAATTCAATTTAACTTTTGTTTAACCGCAACTGCTGGCACAAAATTTGTTATTAATTAAAATATTACTAAATCTTAATTTCTTAATAATTTAATATTAATTACTACTTTAAAATTTAAATTATTATTTAAATAATTTAGATTTAACACTAAAATTTATATGTAAAATAAACTTATAATAAATTTTTAAACCATAAAAAATTTATTTATATGCATATTTTTTTAAATAGAATTTTTTTTTTTTTTTTTTTTTTATATTAAAATATTTAATATAAATTATTAAATTTTTAATAACTTCTTTTTTTTTCCTTTTTATAATATTAATATTGAAAATTAAAATAAATATTAAACAATGTATATTAATTTATATAATAATATATTAATATTATTAATATTAATTTTTTTAGTAATTTAATTAATTATTAAATTTAATAATATATTAAAAATTTAATATATAATATATAATATATAATATATAATTAATTTAAATAAATATCTTTACCGTTTTTAATAAATTTTCATATAATAATAATAAATTAAAATTAAAAATAAGCTAATTATAAGCTTTTGGGTTCATACCCCAACTATAAAGGAAACCCCTTTTTTTTAAAAATAAAGTGCCTGATTAAAGGATTATTCTGATAGGATAAATTAAGTAAATATTATTTACCTTTATTATATTTTATAGAATTAAACTATACCTAATAGTATCAAAAACTATTGTGCATCTTACACTAAAATATATTATATATATATATTGAATTTTTAATTCTTAATAGAAAATTAATTTCTTATTTTAAATTTTTTTTATCTTAAATTCCAATAAAATATTTTTTTTATTTATTTTATTTTTTAGAACTTTAATTTCTATCTCATCTAATTCATGATTTGGATGTTGAATTGGATTAGAAATTAATTTACTTAGATTTATCCCCCTAATTTCTAACTCGAATAATTTATTATCAACAGAAGCTTCATTAAAATATTTTTTAACTCAATCTATTGCATCTATTAATTTTTTATTTACAATTTTATTAAAAATAATTATAATTAAAAATTTTGAAATAAATAATTTTATTTCTATTATATTAAATTCTTCAATACTTATAAAAATAGGATCAGCCCCATTTCATTTTTGATTCCCTAATATTGTAGAAGGTTTATCTTGATTTAATAATTTTATCTTAATAACTTGACAAAAAATTACCCCCATAATTATTTTGTCCTATTATTTTAATAAAAATTTTATTATTATTATTATTATTTTTAATATTATAATTGGAGCTATTGGAGGATTAAATCAAACTTCTTTACGAAAATTAATAGCTTTTTCATCCATTAATAACCTAGGATGAATACTTTTTTCAATTATAATCAGAGAAAATTTATGATTATTTTATCTTATTATGTATTCATTCATAATTAGTATTATATGCTTTTTATTTTATATATTAAACGTATATTTTATTAATCAATTATTTATTAATAATATAAACTCTTATATTAAAATTAATATACTTATTAATTTCTTTCTTTAGGTGGATTACCACCTTTTATTGGATTTTTTCCTAAATGAATTATTATTAATTTTTTAATTAATAACAATATATATTTATTAACTTTTATTTTTATTATAATAAGATTAATCATTTTATTTTTTTATATTCGAATTATTTACTCTATCATTATATTTAATTACTTTAAAATAAAATGATTTAAAATTTATATTAAAAATAATTATTTTAAAATAATTAATTTTTTTTCATTTATTTCATTAACAGGAATAATTTTTAGAACTTTTTTTTATTTTTAAGGTTTTAAGTTAAATTAAACTAATAATCTTCAAAATTATTTATAAAGAAATTCTTCTTTAAGCCTTAAAAGATTATATTTCTTCTCCTTAAAATTTGCAATTTTATATCATTTTTGAATATAAAGCTTACCCCTATAAATTTTTTTAATAAAAGAGAATTATTCTCGTTAATAAATTTACAATTTATCGCTTATAAACTCAGCCATTTTATTTTTAGCGAAAATGACTTTTATTCAACAAATCATAAAGATATTGGAACATTATATTTTATTTTTGGTATTTGATCAGGAATAGTAGGAACTTCATTAAGATTGTTAATTCGAGCTGAATTAGGAAACCCTGGATCTTTAATTGGAGGGGGGGGAGGGGGATATCAGGAATAGTAGGAACTTCATTAAGATTGTTAATTCGAGCTGAATTAGGAAACCCTGGATCTTTAATTGGAGATGATCAAATTTATAATACTATTGTCACAGCTCATGCTTTTATTATAATTTTTTTTATAGTAATACCAATTATAATTGGAGGATTTGGAAATTGATTAGTTCCATTAATATT
This sequence comes from Xylocampa areola, assembly GCA_935421205.1. Taxonomy (NCBI): domain Eukaryota; kingdom Metazoa; phylum Arthropoda; class Insecta; order Lepidoptera; family Noctuidae; genus Xylocampa; species Xylocampa areola. The sequence continues at coordinate 4,748 of OW285230.1, read as the reverse complement.
AGGAGCTCCTGATATAGCATTCCCTCGAATAAATAATATAAGTTTTTGACTTCTCCCCCCCTCTTTAACTTTATTAATTTCGAGAAGAATTGTAGAAAACGGAGCAGGAACAGGATGAACAGTGTACCCCCCACTATCATCTAATATTGCACACGGAGGAAGATCAGTAGATTTAGCTATTTTCTCCTTACATTTAGCAGGAATTTCATCAATTCTAGGAGCTATTAATTTTATTACAACAATTATCAATATACGATTAAATAGTTTATCTTTCGATCAAATACCTCTATTTATTTGAGCTGTAGGAATCACAGCATTTTTACTTTTATTATCATTACCAGTTTTAGCTGGAGCTATTACAATACTTCTTACAGATCGTAATTTAAATACTTCTTTCTTTGACCCCGCAGGAGGAGGAGATCCTATTTTATATCAACATTTATTTTGATTTTTTGGTCATCCAGAAGTTTATATTTTAATTTTACCAGGATTTGGAATAATTTCCCATATTATTTCTCAAGAAAGAGGGAAAAAAAGAAACTTTTGGATGTTTAGGAATAATTTATGCTATATTAGCAATTGGTTTATTAGGATTTATTGTTTGAGCACATCATATATTTACGGTAGGTATAGATATTGATACACGAGCTTATTTTACATCTGCAACAATAATTATTGCTGTACCTACAGGAATTAAAATTTTCAGATGATTAGCTACTTTCCATGGGACTCAAATTAATTATTCCCCATCAATTTTATGAAGATTAGGATTTGTATTTTTATTTACAGTAGGGGGTTTAACAGGAGTAATTTTATCTAATTCATCTATTGATATTACATTACATGATACATATTATGTTGTAGCCCATTTTCATTATGTTTTATCTATAGGAGCAGTATTCGCTATTTTAGGGGGATTTATTCATTGATATCCTTTATTTACAGGATTAGCTTTAAACCCTTATTTATTAAAAATTCAATTTTTTATTATATTTATTGGAGTTAATTTAACTTTTTTCCCTCAACATTTTCTTGGGTTAGCTGGGATACCTCGACGATATTCAGATTATCCTGATTCATATATTTCTTGAAATATTATTTCATCATTAGGTTCATATATTTCTTTATTAGCTGTTATATTAATACTAATTATTATTTGAGAATCTATAATTAATCAACGAATTGCTTTATTTACTTTAAATATACCATCTTCTATTGAATGATATCAAAATTTACCACCAGCTGAACATTCATATAATGAATTACCTATTTTAAGAAACTTCTAATATGGCAGATTATATGTAATGGATTTAAACCCCATTTATAAAGGATTATCCTTTTTTTAGAAATGGCAACATGATCTAATTTTAATTTACAAAATGGAGCGTCTACGTTAATAGAACAAATTATTTTTTTTCATGATCATACTTTAATTATTCTTATTATAATTACAATTTTAGTAGGATATTTAATAATAAGATTATTTTTTAATAAATATATTAATCGATTTTTATTAGAGGGGCAAATAATTGAATTAATTTGAACTATTTTACCAGCAATTACCTTAATCTTTATTGCATTACCTTCATTACGTTTATTATACCTACTTGATGAATTAAATAACCCGTTAATTACATTAAAATCAATTGGACATCAGTGATATTGAAGTTATGAATACTCAGATTTTCATAATATTGAATTTGATTCATATATAATTCCATCAAATGAACTATTACCTAATAATTTTCGATTATTAGATGTTGATAATCGAATTGTTTTACCCATAAATAATCAAATTCGAATTTTAGTTACAGCAACTGATGTAATTCATTCATGAACAGTACCTTCGTTAGGAGTAAAAGTAGATGCAAATCCTGGTCGATTAAACCAAACTAATTTTTTTATTAACCGACCAGGAATTTTTTATGGTCAATGTTCTGAAATTTGTGGAGCTAATCATAGCTTTATACCTATTGTAATTGAAAGAATTTCAATTAAAAATTTTATTAATTGAATTAATAATTATTCTTCATTAGATGACTGAAAGCAAGTAATGGTCTCTTAAACCATTTTATAGTAGATTAGCAATTACTTCTAATGAAAAGAATTAGTTAAATAAATAACATAAATATGTCAAATTTAAATTATTAATAATATGTAATATTCTTTTATACCTCAAATAATACCAATTAATTGATTAATTTCTTTTATTTTCTTTTTATCAATTTTCTTAATTTTTAATATAATAAATTATTATATTTATAATAAAACTCCTTATAATAAAATTAATAATAACATAATTATTAAATTTAAAAACTTAAATTGAAAATGATAAGTAATTTATTTTCAATTTTTGACCCCTCTACTAACTTATTTAATATCCCCTTTAATTGAATTAGAACAATCTTAGGAATTATATTTATTCCTTATTCATTTTGATTAATTCCAAATCGACATTTTTTTTTATGAAATTTTATTTTATTAAAACTTCATAATGAATTTAAAACTTTACTAAAAAATAACTATTTTAGAGGATCAACTTTTATTTTTATTTCTATATTTTCATTTATTTTATTTAATAATTTCTTAGGGTTATTTCCATATATTTTTACCAGAACTAGACATTTAACATTATCATTATCTATTTCTTTACCCTTATGATTAAGATTTATAATTTATGGATGAATTAACAATTCTCAACATATATTTATTCATATAATTCCTCAAGGTACTCCTTTTATTTTAATACCATTTATAGTATTAATTGAAACTATTAGAAATATTATCCGGCCCGGAACTTTAGCAGTTCGATTAACTGCAAATATAATTGCAGGTCATTTATTAATAACTCTTTTAAGAGGAACAGGACCTAGAATATCATCTTATCTTATTATAATTCTTGTTATTGTACAAATTTTATTATTAATTTTAGAATCAGCAGTTGCGGTTATTCAATCTTATGTTATTGCTATTTTAAGAACTCTATATTCTAGTGAAGTTAATTAATTAACAAATGAAAGCAAACTTTAATCACCCATTTCACTTAGTGGATTATAGACCTTGACCTTTAACAGGAGCTATTGGTGTAATAACTCTTGTTACAGGTATAGTAAAATGATTTCATAATTTTAATATAAATTTATTAATTTTAGGATATTTAATTGTTATTTTAACAATATATCAATGATGACGAGATATTTGTCGAGAAGGAACTCTTCAAGGTAAACATACTATTTTAGTTACTAAAGGACTTCGGTGAGGAATAATTTTATTTATTGTGTCTGAAATTTTTTTTTTTGTATCTTTTTTTTGAGCATTTTTTCATAGAAGTTTAGCCCCTAATATTGAAATTGGAGCTATTTGACCCCCAACAAGAATTATTCCATTTAATCCTTTCCAAATTCCTCTTCTTAATACTATTATTTTAATTAGTTCAGGAGTATCTGTAACCTGAGCTCATCACGCAATCATAGAAAATAATAATTCTCAAACAACACAAGGTCTATTTATTACAATTATATTAGGAATTTATTTTACAATTCTCCAAGCATATGAATACTTTGAAGCGCCTTTTACTATTGCAGATAGAATTTATGGGTCAACATTTTTTATAGCAACAGGATTCCATGGTCTCCATGTAATTATTGGAACAATTTTTTTATTAATTTGTTTAATTCGACATTTAAATAATCATTTTTCAAGAAATCATCATTTTGGATTTGAAGCAGCTGCATGATATTGACATTTTGTAGACGTAGTTTGATTATTCCTTTATATCTCAATTTATTGATGAGGAAATTAATTATTTATATAATATATTTAGTATATTTGACTTCCAATCAAAAAGTTTAATAATTTTAATATAAATAATTATTTTAATAACAAATATCTTTATAATTATTATAATTATTTCAAATATTATAATATTTTTATCAATTATCCTATCTAAAAAGTCTTATTCAGACCGAGAAAAATGTTCACCATTCGAATGTGGATTTGATCCTAAATCATCAGCACGAATTCCTTTTTCGCTACATTTTTTTTTAATTACAGTAATTTTTTTAATTTTTGATGTAGAAATTGCTTTGATTTTTCCTATTATTCCCTTATTTAAAATAGTAAATTTTATCTTTTGAACAAAAATTAGATTTTTTTTTATTTTAATTTTATTAATTGGTTTATATCATGAATGAAATCAAAATATATTGAACTGAACAAATTAAAAAAAAAAAGGATTATAGTTTAATAAAAACTTTTAATTTGCAATTAAAAAATATTGATATTTCAATTTATCTTAAATAAGAAGCAATTATGCATTTAATTTCGACTTAAAAGATAGAGTTAAATAAACTCCTTATTTATTAATTGAAACCAAAATAGAGGTATATCACTGTTAATGATAAAATTGAATAAAAAATTCCAATTAAATAATTAGAAATATAAAGAATAAAATTAAGCTGCTAACTTAATTTTTAGTGGTTAAATTCCATTAATATTTCTTTCTTACTTTTCTTTATATATTTTTATTATTTATATAGTTTAAATTAAAACTTTACATTTTCATTGTAAAAATAAAAAATTATTTTTTATAAATATTTAAAGATAAATATATCTCCTTAATATCTTCAATATTACACTCTATTTTATAAGCTATTTAAATTTTTATATTATTTTAATAATAAATAAATAAAACTAAATAAAATAATTACTATTCAAAAAACAAATCTAAATAAAAAAATTTTAAAATT
>CAKXYV010000009.1:17500-41752 GCA_935421205.1 Xylocampa areola | reverse complement strand
GGGATATCAAGAAAACAATTTAATTCCCTATCAATTATATGCCAAATTATAAATTCGTTAATATAATATAATTTTTGGATTCTGGACGTACGGACACACGCCGGACAGTGAGATATTAATTAATTACAAACGTTAATGCCAAAAACTAGACGAAAATCGATCAATTAGGACCCGAGAACTTCAAATTTTAATAAAATATGTCACCCCTTAGGTAGACTCGGTACTACTGTATACTGTACTGTGGAACAATAACAATGTGAATTTTTTGACTTTCTCTGCTCGCAACCCCCACTTGTGGGGCGTCAATGGATAGGTGCGGACGAGAGGGATATTATGAGACCAAAATTAGGGGGTAGTGTAGTGGAAATTTTTGAAAATAAACACGAAAAACCGTGTTTTTCGATGTTTTTTATATAAAAAATTAAATTTAGAATAAAATTAAATATATCGCGGTCGCGGACACGCACGCCAGCTGTCAATTTGGTGGTTGTGAATTATTTAAAATCAAAATATTGCCAAAAAACAATAGGGATATCAAGAAAACAATTTAATTCCCTATCAATTATATGCCAAATTATAAATTCGTTAATATAATATAATTTTTGGATTCTGGACGTACGGACACACGCCGGACAGTGAGATATTAATTAATTACAAACGTTAATGCCAAAAACTAGACGAAAATCGATCAATTAGGACCCGAGAACTTCAAATTTTAATAAAATATGTCACCCCTTAGGTAGACTCGGTACTACTGTATACTGTACTGTGGAACAATAACAATGTGAATTTTTTGACTTTCTCTGCTCGCAACCCCCACTTGTGGGGCGTCAATGGATAGGTGCGGACGAGAGGGATATTATGAGACCAAAATTAGGGGGTAGTGTAGTGGAAATTTTTGAAAATAAACACGAAAAACCGTGTTTTTCGATGTTTTTTATATAAAAAATTAAATTTAGAATAAAATTAAATATATCGCGGTCGCGGACACGCACGCCAGCTGTCAATTTGGTGGTTGTGAATTATTTAAAATCAAAATATTGCCAAAAAACAATAGGGATATCAAGAAAACAATTTAATTCCCTATCAATTATATGCCAAATTATAAATTCGTTAATATAATATAATTTTTGGATTCTGGACGTACGGACACACGCCGGACAGTGAGATATTAATTAATTACAAACGTTAATGCCAAAAACTAGACGAAAATCGATCAATTAGGACCCGAGAACTTCAAATTTTAATAAAATATGTCACCCCTTAGGTAGACTCGGTACTACTGTATACTGTACTGTGGAACAATAACAATGTGAATTTTTTGACTTTCTCTGCTCGCAACCCCCACTTGTGGGGCGTCAATGGATAGGTGCGGACGAGAGGGATATTATGAGACCAAAATTAGGGGGTAGTGTAGTGGAAATTTTTGAAAATAAACACGAAAAACCGTGTTTTTCGATGTTTTTTATATAAAAAATTAAATTTAGAATAAAATTAAATATATCGCGGTCGCGGACACGCACGCCAGCTGTCAATTTGGTGGTTGTGAATTATTTAAAATCAAAATATTGCCAAAAAACAATAGGGATATCAAGAAAACAATTTAATTCCCTATCAATTATATGCCAAATTATAAATTCGTTAATATAATATAATTTTTGGATTCTGGACGTACGGACACACGCCGGACAGTGAGATATTAATTAATTACAAACGTTAATGCCAAAAACTAGACGAAAATCGATCAATTAGGACCCGAGAACTTCAAATTTTAATAAAATATGTCACCCCTTAGGTAGACTCGGTACTACTGTATACTGTACTGTGGAACAATAACAATGTGAATTTTTTGACTTTCTCTGCTCGCAACCCCCACTTGTGGGGCGTCAATGGATAGGTGCGGACGAGAGGGATATTATGAGACCAAAATTAGGGGGTAGTGTAGTGGAAATTTTTGAAAATAAACACGAAAAACCGTGTTTTTCGATGTTTTTTATATAAAAAAATTAAATTTAGAATAAAATTAAATATATCGCGGTCGCGGACACGCACGCCAGCTGTCAATTTGGTGGTTGTGAATTATTTAAAATCAAAATATTGCCAAAAAACAATAGGGATATCAAGAAAACAATTTAATTCCCTATCAATTATATGCCAAATTATAAATTCGTTAATATAATATAATTTTTGGATTCTGGACGTACGGACACACGCCGGACAGTGAGATATTAATTAATTACAAACGTTAATGCCAAAAACTAGACGAAAATCGATCAATTAGGACCCGAGAACTTCAAATTTTAATAAAATATGTCACCCCTTAGGTAGACTCGGTACTACTGTATACTGTACTGTGGAACAATAACAATGTGAATTTTTTGACTTTCTCTGCTCGCAACCCCCACTTGTGGGGGCGTCAATGGATAGGTGCGGACGAGAGGGATATTATGAGACCAAAATTAGGGGGGTAGTGTAGTGGAAATTTTTGAAAATAAACACGAAAAACCGTGTTTTTCGATGTTTTTTATATAAAAAAATTAAATTTAGAATAAAATTAAATATATCGCGGGTCGCGGACACGCACGCCAGCTGTCAATTTGGTGGTTGTGAATTATTTAAAATCAAAATATTGCCAAAAAACAATAGGGATATCAAGAAAACAATTTAATTCCCTATCAATTATATGCCAAATTATAAATTCGTTAATATAATATAATTTTTGGATTCTGGACGTACGGACACACGCCGGACAGTGAGATATTAATTAATTACAAACGTTAATGCCAAAAACTAGACGAAAATCGATCAATTAGGACCCGAGAACTTCAAATTTTAATAAAATATGTCACCCCTTAGGTAGACTCGGTACTACTGTATACTGTACTGTGGAACAATAACAATGTGAATTTTTTGACTTTCTCTGCTCGCAACCCCCACTTGTGGGGCGTCAATGGATAGGTGCGGACGAGAGGGATATTATGAGACCAAAATTAGGGGGTAGTGTAGTGGAAATTTTTGAAAATAAACACGAAAAACCGTGTTTTTCGATGTTTTTTATATAAAAAATTAAATTTAGAATAAAATTAAATATATCGCGGTCGCGGACACGCACGCCAGCTGTCAATTTGGTGGTTGTGAATTATTTAAAATCAAAATATTGCCAAAAAACAATAGGGATATCAAGAAAACAATTTAATTCCCTATCAATTATATGCCAAATTATAAATTCGTTAATATAATATAATTTTTGGATTCTGGACGTACGGACACACGCCGGACAGTGAGATATTAATTAATTACAAACGTTAATGCCAAAAACTAGACGAAAATCGATCAATTAGGACCCGAGAACTTCAAATTTTAATAAAATATGTCACCCCTTAGGTAGACTCGGTACTACTGTATACTGTACTGTGGAACAATAACAATGTGAATTTTTTGACTTTCTCTGCTCGCAACCCCCACTTGTGGGGCGTCAATGGATAGGTGCGGACGAGAGGGATATTATGAGACCAAAATTAGGGGGGTAGTGTAGTGGAAATTTTTGAAAATAAACACGAAAAACCGTGTTTTTCGATGTTTTTTATATAAAAAATTAAATTTAGAATAAAATTAAATATATCGCGGTCGCGGACACGCACGCCAGCTGTCAATTTGGTGGTTGTGAATTATTTAAAATCAAAATATTGCCAAAAAACAATAGGGATATCAAGAAAACAATTTAATTCCCTATCAATTATATGCCAAATTATAAATTCGTTAATATAATATAATTTTTGGATTCTGGACGTACGGACACACGCCGGACAGTGAGATATTAATTAATTACAAACGTTAATGCCAAAAACTAGACGAAAATCGATCAATTAGGACCCGAGAACTTCAAATTTTAATAAAATATGTCACCCCTTAGGTAGACTCGGTACTACTGTATACTGTACTGTGGAACAATAACAATGTGAATTTTTTGACTTTCTCTGCTCGCAACCCCCACTTGTGGGGCGTCAATGGATAGGTGCGGACGAGAGGGATATTATGAGACCAAAATTAGGGGGTAGTGTAGTGGAAATTTTTGAAAATAAACACGAAAAACCGTGTTTTTCGATGTTTTTTATATAAAAAATTAAATTTAGAATAAAATTAAATATATCGCGGTCGCGGACACGCACGCCAGCTGTCAATTTGGTGGTTGTGAATTATTTAAAATCAAAATATTGCCAAAAAACAATAGGGATATCAAGAAAACAATTTAATTCCCTATCAATTATATGCCAAATTATAAATTCGTTAATATAATATAATTTTTGGATTCTGGACGTACGGACACACGCCGGACAGTGAGATATTAATTAATTACAAACGTTAATGCCAAAAACTAGACGAAAATCGATCAATTAGGACCCGAGAACTTCAAATTTTAATAAAATATGTCACCCCTTAGGTAGACTCGGTACTACTGTATACTGTACTGTGGAACAATAACAATGTGAATTTTTTGACTTTCTCTGCTCGCAACCCCCACTTGTGGGGCGTCAATGGATAGGTGCGGACGAGAGGGATATTATGAGACCAAAATTAGGGGGTAGTGTAGTGGAAATTTTTGAAAATAAACACGAAAAACCGTGTTTTTCGATGTTTTTTATATAAAAAATTAAATTTAGAATAAAATTAAATATATCGCGGTCGCGGACACGCACGCCAGCTGTCAATTTGGTGGTTGTGAATTATTTAAAATCAAAATATTGCCAAAAAACAATAGGGATATCAAGAAAACAATTTAATTCCCTATCAATTATATGCCAAATTATAAATTCGTTAATATAATATAATTTTTGGATTCTGGACGTACGGACACACGCCGGACAGTGAGATATTAATTAATTACAAACGTTAATGCCAAAAACTAGACGAAAATCGATCAATTAGGACCCGAGAACTTCAAATTTTAATAAAATATGTCACCCCTTAGGTAGACTCGGTACTACTGTATACTGTACTGTGGAACAATAACAATGTGAATTTTTTGACTTTCTCTGCTCGCAACCCCCACTTGTGGGGCGTCAATGGATAGGTGCGGACGAGAGGGATATTATGAGACCAAAATTAGGGGGTAGTGTAGTGGAAATTTTTGAAAATAAACACGAAAAACCGTGTTTTTCGATGTTTTTTATATAAAAAATTAAATTTAGAATAAAATTAAATATATCGCGGTCGCGGACACGCACGCCAGCTGTCAATTTGGTGGTTGTGAATTATTTAAAATCAAAATATTGCCAAAAAACAATAGGGATATCAAGAAAACAATTTAATTCCCTATCAATTATATGCCAAATTATAAATTCGTTAATATAATATAATTTTTGGATTCTGGACGTACGGACACACGCCGGACAGTGAGATATTAATTAATTACAAACGTTAATGCCAAAAACTAGACGAAAATCGATCAATTAGGACCCGAGAACTTCAAATTTTAATAAAATATGTCACCCCTTAGGTAGACTCGGTACTACTGTATACTGTACTGTGGAACAATAACAATGTGAATTTTTTGACTTTCTCTGCTCGCAACCCCCACTTGTGGGGCGTCAATGGATAGGTGCGGACGAGAGGGATATTATGAGACCAAAATTAGGGGGTAGTGTAGTGGAAATTTTTGAAAATAAACACGAAAAACCGTGTTTTTCGATGTTTTTTATATAAAAAATTAAATTTAGAATAAAATTAAATATATCGCGGTCGCGGACACGCACGCCAGCTGTCAATTTGGTGGTTGTGAATTATTTAAAATCAAAATATTGCCAAAAAACAATAGGGATATCAAGAAAACAATTTAATTCCCTATCAATTATATGCCAAATTATAAATTCGTTAATATAATATAATTTTTGGATTCTGGACGTACGGACACACGCCGGACAGTGAGATATTAATTAATTACAAACGTTAATGCCAAAAACTAGACGAAAATCGATCAATTAGGACCCGAGAACTTCAAATTTTAATAAAATATGTCACCCCTTAGGTAGACTCGGTACTACTGTATACTGTACTGTGGAACAATAACAATGTGAATTTTTTGACTTTCTCTGCTCGCAACCCCCACTTGTGGGGCGTCAATGGATAGGTGCGGACGAGAGGGATATTATGAGACCAAAATTAGGGGGTAGTGTAGTGGAAATTTTTGAAAATAAACACGAAAAACCGTGTTTTTCGATGTTTTTTATATAAAAAATTAAATTTAGAATAAAATTAAATATATCGCGGTCGCGGACACGCACGCCAGCTGTCAATTTGGTGGTTGTGAATTATTTAAAATCAAAATATTGCCAAAAAACAATAGGGATATCAAGAAAACAATTTAATTCCCTATCAATTATATGCCAAATTATAAATTCGTTAATATAATATAATTTTTGGATTCTGGACGTACGGACACACGCCGGACAGTGAGATATTAATTAATTACAAACGTTAATGCCAAAAACTAGACGAAAATCGATCAATTAGGACCCGAGAACTTCAAATTTTAATAAAATATGTCACCCCTTAGGTAGACTCGGTACTACTGTATACTGTACTGTGGAACAATAACAATGTGAATTTTTTGACTTTCTCTGCTCGCAACCCCCACTTGTGGGGCGTCAATGGATAGGTGCGGACGAGAGGGATATTATGAGACCAAAATTAGGGGGTAGTGTAGTGGAAATTTTTGAAAATAAACACGAAAAACCGTGTTTTTCGATGTTTTTTATATAAAAAATTAAATTTAGAATAAAATTAAATATATCGCGGTCGCGGACACGCACGCCAGCTGTCAATTTGGTGGTTGTGAATTATTTAAAATCAAAATATTGCCAAAAAACAATAGGGATATCAAGAAAACAATTTAATTCCCTATCAATTATATGCCAAATTATAAATTCGTTAATATAATATAATTTTTGGATTCTGGACGTACGGACACACGCCGGACAGTGAGATATTAATTAATTACAAACGTTAATGCCAAAAACTAGACGAAAATCGATCAATTAGGACCCGAGAACTTCAAATTTTAATAAAATATGTCACCCCTTAGGTAGACTCGGTACTACTGTATACTGTACTGTGGAACAATAACAATGTGAATTTTTTGACTTTCTCTGCTCGCAACCCCCACTTGTGGGGCGTCAATGGATAGGTGCGGACGAGAGGGATATTATGAGACCAAAATTAGGGGGTAGTGTAGTGGAAATTTTTGAAAATAAACACGAAAAACCGTGTTTTTCGATGTTTTTTATATAAAAAATTAAATTTAGAATAAAATTAAATATATCGCGGTCGCGGACACGCACGCCAGCTGTCAATTTGGTGGTTGTGAATTATTTAAAATCAAAATATTGCCAAAAAACAATAGGGATATCAAGAAAACAATTTAATTCCCTATCAATTATATGCCAAATTATAAATTCGTTAATATAATATAATTTTTGGATTCTGGACGTACGGACACACGCCGGACAGTGAGATATTAATTAATTACAAACGTTAATGCCAAAAACTAGACGAAAATCGATCAATTAGGACCCGAGAACTTCAAATTTTAATAAAATATGTCACCCCTTAGGTAGACTCGGTACTACTGTATACTGTACTGTGGAACAATAACAATGTGAATTTTTTGACTTTCTCTGCTCGCAACCCCCACTTGTGGGGCGTCAATGGATAGGTGCGGACGAGAGGGATATTATGAGACCAAAATTAGGGGGTAGTGTAGTGGAAATTTTTGAAAATAAACACGAAAAACCGTGTTTTTCGATGTTTTTTATATAAAAAATTAAATTTAGAATAAAATTAAATATATCGCGGTCGCGGACACGCACGCCAGCTGTCAATTTGGTGGTTGTGAATTATTTAAAATCAAAATATTGCCAAAAAACAATAGGGATATCAAGAAAACAATTTAATTCCCTATCAATTATATGCCAAATTATAAATTCGTTAATATAATATAATTTTTGGATTCTGGACGTACGGACACACGCCGGACAGTGAGATATTAATTAATTACAAACGTTAATGCCAAAAACTAGACGAAAATCGATCAATTAGGACCCGAGAACTTCAAATTTTAATAAAATATGTCACCCCTTAGGTAGACTCGGTACTACTGTATACTGTACTGTGGAACAATAACAATGTGAATTTTTTGACTTTCTCTGCTCGCAACCCCCACTTGTGGGGCGTCAATGGATAGGTGCGGACGAGAGGGATATTATGAGACCAAAATTAGGGGGTAGTGTAGTGGAAATTTTTGAAAATAAACACGAAAAACCGTGTTTTTCGATGTTTTTTATATAAAAAATTAAATTTAGAATAAAATTAAATATATCGCGGTCGCGGACACGCACGCCAGCTGTCAATTTGGTGGTTGTGAATTATTTAAAATCAAAATATTGCCAAAAAACAATAGGGATATCAAGAAAACAATTTAATTCCCTATCAATTATATGCCAAATTATAAATTCGTTAATATAATATAATTTTTGGATTCTGGACGTACGGACACACGCCGGACAGTGAGATATTAATTAATTACAAACGTTAATGCCAAAAACTAGACGAAAATCGATCAATTAGGACCCGAGAACTTCAAATTTTAATAAAATATGTCACCCCTTAGGTAGACTCGGTACTACTGTATACTGTACTGTGGAACAATAACAATGTGAATTTTTTGACTTTCTCTGCTCGCAACCCCCACTTGTGGGGCGTCAATGGATAGGTGCGGACGAGAGGGATATTATGAGACCAAAATTAGGGGGTAGTGTAGTGGAAATTTTTGAAAATAAACACGAAAAACCGTGTTTTTCGATGTTTTTTATATAAAAAATTAAATTTAGAATAAAATTAAATATATCGCGGTCGCGGACACGCACGCCAGCTGTCAATTTGGTGGTTGTGAATTATTTAAAATCAAAATATTGCCAAAAAACAATAGGGATATCAAGAAAACAATTTAATTCCCTATCAATTATATGCCAAATTATAAATTCGTTAATATAATATAATTTTTGGATTCTGGACGTACGGACACACGCCGGACAGTGAGATATTAATTAATTACAAACGTTAATGCCAAAAACTAGACGAAAATCGATCAATTAGGACCCGAGAACTTCAAATTTTAATAAAATATGTCACCCCTTAGGTAGACTCGGTACTACTGTATACTGTACTGTGGAACAATAACAATGTGAATTTTTTGACTTTCTCTGCTCGCAACCCCCACTTGTGGGGCGTCAATGGATAGGTGCGGACGAGAGGGATATTATGAGACCAAAATTAGGGGGTAGTGTAGTGGAAATTTTTGAAAATAAACACGAAAAACCGTGTTTTTCGATGTTTTTTATATAAAAAATTAAATTTAGAATAAAATTAAATATATCGCGGTCGCGGACACGCACGCCAGCTGTCAATTTGGTGGTTGTGAATTATTTAAAATCAAAATATTGCCAAAAAACAATAGGGATATCAAGAAAACAATTTAATTCCCTATCAATTATATGCCAAATTATAAATTCGTTAATATAATATAATTTTTGGATTCTGGACGTACGGACACACGCCGGACAGTGAGATATTAATTAATTACAAACGTTAATGCCAAAAACTAGACGAAAATCGATCAATTAGGACCCGAGAACTTCAAATTTTAATAAAATATGTCACCCCTTAGGTAGACTCGGTACTACTGTATACTGTACTGTGGAACAATAACAATGTGAATTTTTTGACTTTCTCTGCTCGCAACCCCCACTTGTGGGGCGTCAATGGATAGGTGCGGACGAGAGGGATATTATGAGACCAAAATTAGGGGGTAGTGTAGTGGAAATTTTTGAAAATAAACACGAAAAACCGTGTTTTTCGATGTTTTTTATATAAAAAATTAAATTTAGAATAAAATTAAATATATCGCGGTCGCGGACACGCACGCCAGCTGTCAATTTGGTGGTTGTGAATTATTTAAAATCAAAATATTGCCAAAAAACAATAGGGATATCAAGAAAACAATTTAATTCCCTATCAATTATATGCCAAATTATAAATTCGTTAATATAATATAATTTTTGGATTCTGGACGTACGGACACACGCCGGACAGTGAGATATTAATTAATTACAAACGTTAATGCCAAAAACTAGACGAAAATCGATCAATTAGGACCCGAGAACTTCAAATTTTAATAAAATATGTCACCCCTTAGGTAGACTCGGTACTACTGTATACTGTACTGTGGAACAATAACAATGTGAATTTTTTGACTTTCTCTGCTCGCAACCCCCACTTGTGGGGCGTCAATGGATAGGTGCGGACGAGAGGGATATTATGAGACCAAAATTAGGGGGTAGTGTAGTGGAAATTTTTGAAAATAAACACGAAAAACCGTGTTTTTCGATGTTTTTTATATAAAAAATTAAATTTAGAATAAAATTAAATATATCGCGGTCGCGGACACGCACGCCAGCTGTCAATTTGGTGGTTGTGAATTATTTAAAATCAAAATATTGCCAAAAAACAATAGGGATATCAAGAAAACAATTTAATTCCCTATCAATTATATGCCAAATTATAAATTCGTTAATATAATATAATTTTTGGATTCTGGACGTACGGACACACGCCGGACAGTGAGATATTAATTAATTACAAACGTTAATGCCAAAAACTAGACGAAAATCGATCAATTAGGACCCGAGAACTTCAAATTTTAATAAAATATGTCACCCCTTAGGTAGACTCGGTACTACTGTATACTGTACTGTGGAACAATAACAATGTGAATTTTTTGACTTTCTCTGCTCGCAACCCCCACTTGTGGGGCGTCAATGGATAGGTGCGGACGAGAGGGATATTATGAGACCAAAATTAGGGGGTAGTGTAGTGGAAATTTTTGAAAATAAACACGAAAAACCGTGTTTTTCGATGTTTTTTATATAAAAAATTAAATTTAGAATAAAATTAAATATATCGCGGTCGCGGACACGCACGCCAGCTGTCAATTTGGTGGTTGTGAATTATTTAAAATCAAAATATTGCCAAAAAACAATAGGGATATCAAGAAAACAATTTAATTCCCTATCAATTATATGCCAAATTATAAATTCGTTAATATAATATAATTTTTGGATTCTGGACGTACGGACACACGCCGGACAGTGAGATATTAATTAATTACAAACGTTAATGCCAAAAACTAGACGAAAATCGATCAATTAGGACCCGAGAACTTCAAATTTTAATAAAATATGTCACCCCTTAGGTAGACTCGGTACTACTGTATACTGTACTGTGGAACAATAACAATGTGAATTTTTTGACTTTCTCTGCTCGCAACCCCCACTTGTGGGGCGTCAATGGATAGGTGCGGACGAGAGGGATATTATGAGACCAAAATTAGGGGGTAGTGTAGTGGAAATTTTTGAAAATAACACACGAAAAACCGTGTTTTTCGATGTTTTTTATATAAAAAATTAAATTTAGAATAAAATTAAATATATCGCGGTCGCGGACACGCACGCCAGCTGTCAATTTGGTGGTTGTGAATTATTTAAAATCAAAATATTGCCAAAAAACAATAGGGATATCAAGAAAACAATTTAATTCCCTATCAATTATATGCCAAATTATAAATTCGTTAATATAATATAATTTTTGGATTCTGGACGTACGGACACACGCCGGACAGTGAGATATTAATTAATTACAAACGTTAATGCCAAAAACTAGACGAAAATCGATCAATTAGGACCCGAGAACTTCAAATTTTAATAAAATATGTCACCCCTTAGGTAGACTCGGTACTACTGTATACTGTACTGTGGAACAATAACAATGTGAATTTTTTGACTTTCTCTGCTCGCAACCCCCACTTGTGGGGCGTCAATGGATAGGTGCGGACGAGAGGGATATTATGAGACCAAAATTAGGGGGTAGTGTAGTGGAAATTTTTGAAAATAAACACGAAAAACCGTGTTTTTCGATGTTTTTTATATAAAAAATTAAATTTAGAAT
Organism: Xylocampa areola; assembly: GCA_935421205.1. Classification (NCBI taxonomy): domain Eukaryota; kingdom Metazoa; phylum Arthropoda; class Insecta; order Lepidoptera; family Noctuidae; genus Xylocampa; species Xylocampa areola. The sequence goes on along the minus strand of CAKXYV010000009.1, from coordinate 29,695 downwards.
AAAATTAAATATATCGCGGTCGCGGACACGCACGCCAGCTGTCAATTTGGTGGTTGTGAATTATTTAAAATCAAAATATTGCCAAAAAACAATAGGGATATCAAGAAAACAATTTAATTCCCTATCAATTATATGCCAAATTATAAATTCGTTAATATAATATAATTTTTGGATTCTGGACGTACGGACACACGCCGGACAGTGAGATATTAATTAATTACAAACGTTAATGCCAAAAACTAGACGAAAATCGATCAATTAGGACCCGAGAACTTCAAATTTTAATAAAATATGTCACCCCTTAGGTAGACTCGGTACTACTGTATACTGTACTGTGGAACAATAACAATGTGAATTTTTTGACTTTCTCTGCTCGCAACCCCCACTTGTGGGGCGTCAATGGATAGGTGCGGACGAGAGGGATATTATGAGACCAAAATTAGGGGGTAGTGTAGTGGAAATTTTTGAAAATAAACACGAAAAACCGTGTTTTTCGATGTTTTTTATATAAAAAATTAAATTTAGAATAAAATTAAATATATCGCGGTCGCGGACACGCACGCCAGCTGTCAATTTGGTGGTTGTGAATTATTTAAAATCAAAATATTGCCAAAAAACAATAGGGATATCAAGAAAACAATTTAATTCCCTATCAATTATATGCCAAATTATAAATTCGTTAATATAATATAATTTTTGGATTCTGGACGTACGGACACACGCCGGACAGTGAGATATTAATTAATTACAAACGTTAATGCCAAAAACTAGACGAAAATCGATCAATTAGGACCCGAGAACTTCAAATTTTAATAAAATATGTCACCCCTTAGGTAGACTCGGTACTACTGTATACTGTACTGTGGAACAATAACAATGTGAATTTTTTGACTTTCTCTGCTCGCAACCCCCACTTGTGGGGCGTCAATGGATAGGTGCGGACGAGAGGGATATTATGAGACCAAAATTAGGGGGTAGTGTAGTGGAAATTTTTGAAAATAAACACGAAAAACCGTGTTTTTCGATGTTTTTTATATAAAAAATTAAATTTAGAATAAAATTAAATATATCGCGGTCGCGGACACGCACGCCAGCTGTCAATTTGGTGGTTGTGAATTATTTAAAATCAAAATATTGCCAAAAAACAATAGGGATATCAAGAAAACAATTTAATTCCCTATCAATTATATGCCAAATTATAAATTCGTTAATATAATATAATTTTTGGATTCTGGACGTACGGACACACGCCGGACAGTGAGATATTAATTAATTACAAACGTTAATGCCAAAAACTAGACGAAAATCGATCAATTAGGACCCGAGAACTTCAAATTTTAATAAAATATGTCACCCCTTAGGTAGACTCGGTACTACTGTATACTGTACTGTGGAACAATAACAATGTGAATTTTTTGACTTTCTCTGCTCGCAACCCCCACTTGTGGGGCGTCAATGGATAGGTGCGGACGAGAGGGATATTATGAGACCAAAATTAGGGGGTAGTGTAGTGGAAATTTTTGAAAATAAACACGAAAAACCGTGTTTTTCGATGTTTTTTATATAAAAAATTAAATTTAGAATAAAATTAAATATATCGCGGTCGCGGACACGCACGCCAGCTGTCAATTTGGTGGTTGTGAATTATTTAAAATCAAAATATTGCCAAAAAACAATAGGGATATCAAGAAAACAATTTAATTCCCTATCAATTATATGCCAAATTATAAATTCGTTAATATAATATAATTTTTGGATTCTGGACGTACGGACACACGCCGGACAGTGAGATATTAATTAATTACAAACGTTAATGCCAAAAACTAGACGAAAATCGATCAATTAGGACCCGAGAACTTCAAATTTTAATAAAATATGTCACCCCTTAGGTAGACTCGGTACTACTGTATACTGTACTGTGGAACAATAACAATGTGAATTTTTTGACTTTCTCTGCTCGCAACCCCCACTTGTGGGGCGTCAATGGATAGGTGCGGACGAGAGGGATATTATGAGACCAAAATTAGGGGGTAGTGTAGTGGAAATTTTTGAAAATAAACACGAAAAACCGTGTTTTTCGATGTTTTTTATATAAAAAATTAAATTTAGAATAAAATTAAATATATCGCGGTCGCGGACACGCACGCCAGCTGTCAATTTGGTGGTTGTGAATTATTTAAAATCAAAATATTGCCAAAAAACAATAGGGATATCAAGAAAACAATTTAATTCCCTATCAATTATATGCCAAATTATAAATTCGTTAATATAATATAATTTTTGGATTCTGGACGTACGGACACACGCCGGACAGTGAGATATTAATTAATTACAAACGTTAATGCCAAAAACTAGACGAAAATCGATCAATTAGGACCCGAGAACTTCAAATTTTAATAAAATATGTCACCCCTTAGGTAGACTCGGTACTACTGTATACTGTACTGTGGAACAATAACAATGTGAATTTTTTGACTTTCTCTGCTCGCAACCCCCACTTGTGGGGCGTCAATGGATAGGTGCGGACGAGAGGGATATTATGAGACCAAAATTAGGGGGTAGTGTAGTGGAAATTTTTGAAAATAAACACGAAAAACCGTGTTTTTCGATGTTTTTTATATAAAAAATTAAATTTAGAATAAAATTAAATATATCGCGGTCGCGGACACGCACGCCAGCTGTCAATTTGGTGGTTGTGAATTATTTAAAATCAAAATATTGCCAAAAAACAATAGGGATATCAAGAAAACAATTTAATTCCCTATCAATTATATGCCAAATTATAAATTCGTTAATATAATATAATTTTTGGATTCTGGACGTACGGACACACGCCGGACAGTGAGATATTAATTAATTACAAACGTTAATGCCAAAAACTAGACGAAAATCGATCAATTAGGACCCGAGAACTTCAAATTTTAATAAAATATGTCACCCCTTAGGTAGACTCGGTACTACTGTATACTGTACTGTGGAACAATAACAATGTGAATTTTTTGACTTTCTCTGCTCGCAACCCCCACTTGTGGGGCGTCAATGGATAGGTGCGGACGAGAGGGATATTATGAGACCAAAATTAGGGGGTAGTGTAGTGGAAATTTTTGAAAATAAACACGAAAAACCGTGTTTTTCGATGTTTTTTATATAAAAAATTAAATTTAGAATAAAATTAAATATATCGCGGTCGCGGACACGCACGCCAGCTGTCAATTTGGTGGTTGTGAATTATTTAAAATCAAAATATTGCCAAAAAACAATAGGGATATCAAGAAAACAATTTAATTCCCTATCAATTATATGCCAAATTATAAATTCGTTAATATAATATAATTTTTGGATTCTGGACGTACGGACACACGCCGGACAGTGAGATATTAATTAATTACAAACGTTAATGCCAAAAACTAGACGAAAATCGATCAATTAGGACCCGAGAACTTCAAATTTTAATAAAATATGTCACCCCTTAGGTAGACTCGGTACTACTGTATACTGTACTGTGGAACAATAACAATGTGAATTTTTTGACTTTCTCTGCTCGCAACCCCCACTTGTGGGGCGTCAATGGATAGGTGCGGACGAGAGGGATATTATGAGACCAAAATTAGGGGGTAGTGTAGTGGAAATTTTTGAAAATAAACACGAAAAACCGTGTTTTTCGATGTTTTTTATATAAAAAATTAAATTTAGAATAAAATTAAATATATCGCGGTCGCGGACACGCACGCCAGCTGTCAATTTGGTGGTTGTGAATTATTTAAAATCAAAATATTGCCAAAAAACAATAGGGATATCAAGAAAACAATTTAATTCCCTATCAATTATATGCCAAATTATAAATTCGTTAATATAATATAATTTTTGGATTCTGGACGTACGGACACACGCCGGACAGTGAGATATTAATTAATTACAAACGTTAATGCCAAAAACTAGACGAAAATCGATCAATTAGACCCGAGAACTTCAAATTTTAATAAAATATGTCACCCCTTAGGTAGACTCGGTACTACTGTATACTGTACTGTGGAACAATAACAATGTGAATTTTTTGACTTTCTCTGCTCGCAACCCCCACTTGTGGGGCGTCAATGGATAGGTGCGGACGAGAGGGATATTATGAGACCAAAATTAGGGGGTAGTGTAGTGGAAATTTTTGAAAATAAACACGAAAAACCGTGTTTTTCGATGTTTTTTATATAAAAAATTAAATTTAGAATAAAATTAAATATATCGCGGTCGCGGACACGCACGCCAGCTGTCAATTTGGTGGTTGTGAATTATTTAAAATCAAAATATTGCCAAAAAACAATAGGGATATCAAGAAAACAATTTAATTCCCTATCAATTATATGCCAAATTATAAATTCGTTAATATAATATAATTTTTGGATTCTGGACGTACGGACACACGCCGGACAGTGAGATATTAATTAATTACAAACGTTAATGCCAAAAACTAGACGAAAATCGATCAATTAGGACCCGAGAACTTCAAATTTTAATAAAATATGTCACCCCTTAGGTAGACTCGGTACTACTGTATACTGTACTGTGGAACAATAACAATGTGAATTTTTTGACTTTCTCTGCTCGCAACCCCCACTTGTGGGGCGTCAATGGATAGGTGCGGACGAGAGGGATATTATGAGACCAAAATTAGGGGGTAGTGTAGTGGAAATTTTTGAAAATAAACACGAAAAACCGTGTTTTTCGATGTTTTTTATATAAAAAATTAAATTTAGAATAAAATTAAATATATCGCGGTCGCGGACACGCACGCCAGCTGTCAATTTGGTGGTTGTGAATTATTTAAAATCAAAATATTGCCAAAAAACAATAGGGATATCAAGAAAACAATTTAATTCCCTATCAATTATATGCCAAATTATAAATTCGTTAATATAATATAATTTTTGGATTCTGGACGTACGGACACACGCCGGACAGTGAGATATTAATTAATTACAAACGTTAATGCCAAAAACTAGACGAAAATCGATCAATTAGGACCCGAGAACTTCAAATTTTAATAAAATATGTCACCCCTTAGGTAGACTCGGTACTACTGTATACTGTACTGTGGAACAATAACAATGTGAATTTTTTGACTTTCTCTGCTCGCAACCCCCACTTGTGGGGCGTCAATGGATAGGTGCGGACGAGAGGGATATTATGAGACCAAAATTAGGGGGTAGTGTAGTGGAAATTTTTGAAAATAAACACGAAAAACCGTGTTTTTCGATGTTTTTTATATAAAAAATTAAATTTAGAATAAAATTAAATATATCGCGGTCGCGGACACGCACGCCAGCTGTCAATTTGGTGGTTGTGAATTATTTAAAATCAAAATATTGCCAAAAAACAATAGGGATATCAAGAAAACAATTTAATTCCCTATCAATTATATGCCAAATTATAAATTCGTTAATATAATATAATTTTTGGATTCTGGACGTACGGACACACGCCGGACAGTGAGATATTAATTAATTACAAACGTTAATGCCAAAAACTAGACGAAAATCGATCAATTAGGACCCGAGAACTTCAAATTTTAATAAAATATGTCACCCCTTAGGTAGACTCGGTACTACTGTATACTGTACTGTGGAACAATAACAATGTGAATTTTTTGACTTTCTCTGCTCGCAACCCCCACTTGTGGGGCGTCAATGGATAGGTGCGGACGAGAGGGATATTATGAGACCAAAATTAGGGGGTAGTGTAGTGGAAATTTTTGAAAATAAACACGAAAAACCGTGTTTTTCGATGTTTTTTATATAAAAAATTAAATTTAGAATAAAATTAAATATATCGCGGTCGCGGACACGCACGCCAGCTGTCAATTTGGTGGTTGTGAATTATTTAAAATCAAAATATTGCCAAAAAACAATAGGGATATCAAGAAAACAATTTAATTCCCTATCAATTATATGCCAAATTATAAATTCGTTAATATAATATAATTTTTGGATTCTGGACGTACGGACACACGCCGGACAGTGAGATATTAATTAATTACAAACGTTAATGCCAAAAACTAGACGAAAATCGATCAATTAGGACCCGAGAACTTCAAATTTTAATAAAATATGTCACCCCTTAGGTAGACTCGGTACTACTGTATACTGTACTGTGGAACAATAACAATGTGAATTTTTTGACTTTCTCTGCTCGCAACCCCCACTTGTGGGGCGTCAATGGATAGGTGCGGACGAGAGGGATATTATGAGACCAAAATTAGGGGGTAGTGTAGTGGAAATTTTTGAAAATAAACACGAAAAACCGTGTTTTTCGATGTTTTTTATATAAAAAATTAAATTTAGAATAAAATTAAATATATCGCGGTCGCGGACACGCACGCCAGCTGTCAATTTGGTGGTTGTGAATTATTTAAAATCAAAATATTGCCAAAAAACAATAGGGATATCAAGAAAACAATTTAATTCCCTATCAATTATATGCCAAATTATAAATTCGTTAATATAATATAATTTTTGGATTCTGGACGTACGGACACACGCCGGACAGTGAGATATTAATTAATTACAAACGTTAATGCCAAAAACTAGACGAAAATCGATCAATTAGGACCCGAGAACTTCAAATTTTAATAAAATATGTCACCCCTTAGGTAGACTCGGTACTACTGTATACTGTACTGTGGAACAATAACAATGTGAATTTTTTGACTTTCTCTGCTCGCAACCCCCACTTGTGGGGCGTCAATGGATAGGTGCGGACGAGAGGGATATTATGAGACCAAAATTAGGGGGTAGTGTAGTGGAAATTTTTGAAAATAAACACGAAAAACCGTGTTTTTCGATGTTTTTTATATAAAAAATTAAATTTAGAATAAAATTAAATATATCGCGGTCGCGGACACGCACGCCAGCTGTCAATTTGGTGGTTGTGAATTATTTAAAATCAAAATATTGCCAAAAAACAATAGGGATATCAAGAAAACAATTTAATTCCCTATCAATTATATGCCAAATTATAAATTCGTTAATATAATATAATTTTTGGATTCTGGACGTACGGACACACGCCGGACAGTGAGATATTAATTAATTACAAACGTTAATGCCAAAAACTAGACGAAAATCGATCAATTAGGACCCGAGAACTTCAAATTTTAATAAAATATGTCACCCCTTAGGTAGACTCGGTACTACTGTATACTGTACTGTGGAACAATAACAATGTGAATTTTTTGACTTTCTCTGCTCGCAACCCCCACTTGTGGGGCGTCAATGGATAGGTGCGGACGAGAGGGATATTATGAGACCAAAATTAGGGGGTAGTGTAGTGGAAATTTTTGAAAATAAACACGAAAAACCGTGTTTTTCGATGTTTTTTATATAAAAAATTAAATTTAGAATAAAATTAAATATATCGCGGTCGCGGACACGCACGCCAGCTGTCAATTTGGTGGTTGTGAATTATTTAAAATCAAAATATTGCCAAAAAACAATAGGGATATCAAGAAAACAATTTAATTCCCTATCAATTATATGCCAAATTATAAATTCGTTAATATAATATAATTTTTGGATTCTGGACGTACGGACACACGCCGGACAGTGAGATATTAATTAATTACAAACGTTAATGCCAAAAACTAGACGAAAATCGATCAATTAGGACCCGAGAACTTCAAATTTTAATAAAATATGTCACCCCTTAGGTAGACTCGGTACTACTGTATACTGTACTGTGGAACAATAACAATGTGAATTTTTTGACTTTCTCTGCTCGCAACCCCCACTTGTGGGGCGTCAATGGATAGGTGCGGACGAGAGGGATATTATGAGACCAAAATTAGGGGGTAGTGTAGTGGAAATTTTTGAAAATAAACACGAAAAACCGTGTTTTTCGATGTTTTTTATATAAAAAATTAAATTTAGAATAAAATTAAATATATCGCGGTCGCGGACACGCACGCCAGCTGTCAATTTGGTGGTTGTGAATTATTTAAAATCAAAATATTGCCAAAAAACAATAGGGATATCAAGAAAACAATTTAATTCCCTATCAATTATATGCCAAATTATAAATTCGTTAATATAATATAATTTTTGGATTCTGGACGTACGGACACACGCCGGACAGTGAGATATTAATTAATTACAAACGTTAATGCCAAAAACTAGACGAAAATCGATCAATTAGGACCCGAGAACTTCAAATTTTAATAAAATATGTCACCCCTTAGGTAGACTCGGTACTACTGTATACTGTACTGTGGAACAATAACAATGTGAATTTTTTGACTTTCTCTGCTCGCAACCCCCACTTGTGGGGCGTCAATGGATAGGTGCGGACGAGAGGGATATTATGAGACCAAAATTAGGGGGTAGTGTAGTGGAAATTTTTGAAAATAAACACGAAAAACCGTGTTTTTCGATGTTTTTTATATAAAAAATTAAATTTAGAATAAAATTAAATATATCGCGGTCGCGGACACGCACGCCAGCTGTCAATTTGGTGGTTGTGAATTATTTAAAATCAAAATATTGCCAAAAAACAATAGGGATATCAAGAAAACAATTTAATTCCCTATCAATTATATGCCAAATTATAAATTCGTTAATATAATATAATTTTTGGATTCTGGACGTACGGACACACGCCGGACAGTGAGATATTAATTAATTACAAACGTTAATGCCAAAAACTAGACGAAAATCGATCAATTAGGACCCGAGAACTTCAAATTTTAATAAAATATGTCACCCCTTAGGTAGACTCGGTACTACTGTATACTGTACTGTGGAACAATAACAATGTGAATTTTTTGACTTTCTCTGCTCGCAACCCCCACTTGTGGGGCGTCAATGGATAGGTGCGGACGAGAGGGATATTATGAGACCAAAATTAGGGGGTAGTGTAGTGGAAATTTTTGAAAATAAACACGAAAAACCGTGTTTTTCGATGTTTTTTATATAAAAAATTAAATTTAGAATAAAATTAAATATATCGCGGTCGCGGACACGCACGCCAGCTGTCAATTTGGTGGTTGTGAATTATTTAAAATCAAAATATTGCCAAAAAACAATAGGGATATCAAGAAAACAATTTAATTCCCTATCAATTATATGCCAAATTATAAATTCGTTAATATAATATAATTTTTGGATTCTGGACGTACGGACACACGCCGGACAGTGAGATATTAATTAATTACAAACGTTAATGCCAAAAACTAGACGAAAATCGATCAATTAGGACCCGAGAACTTCAAATTTTAATAAAATATGTCACCCCTTAGGTAGACTCGGTACTACTGTATACTGTACTGTGGAACAATAACAATGTGAATTTTTTGACTTTCTCTGCTCGCAACCCCCACTTGTGGGGCGTCAATGGATAGGTGCGGACGAGAGGGATATTATGAGACCAAAATTAGGGGGTAGTGTAGTGGAAATTTTTGAAAATAAACACGAAAAACCGTGTTTTTCGATGTTTTTTATATAAAAAATTAAATTTAGAATAAAATTAAATATATCGCGGTCGCGGACACGCACGCCAGCTGTCAATTTGGTGGTTGTGAATTATTTAAAATCAAAATATTGCCAAAAAACAATAGGGATATCAAGAAAACAATTTAATTCCCTATCAATTATATGCCAAATTATAAATTCGTTAATATAATATAATTTTTGGATTCTGGACGTACGGACACACGCCGGACAGTGAGATATTAATTAATTACAAACGTTAATGCCAAAAACTAGACGAAAATCGATCAATTAGGACCCGAGAACTTCAAATTTTAATAAAATATGTCACCCCTTAGGTAGACTCGGTACTACTGTATACTGTACTGTGGAACAATAACAATGTGAATTTTTTGACTTTCTCTGCTCGCAACCCCCACTTGTGGGGCGTCAATGGATAGGTGCGGACGAGAGGGATATTATGAGACCAAAATTAGGGGGTAGTGTAGTGGAAATTTTTGAAAATAAACACGAAAAACCGTGTTTTTCGATGTTTTTTATATAAAAAATTAAATTTAGAATAAAATTAAATATATCGCGGTCGCGGACACGCACGCCAGCTGTCAATTTGGTGGTTGTGAATTATTTAAAATCAAAATATTGCCAAAAAACAATAGGGATATCAAGAAAACAATTTAATTCCCTATCAATTATATGCCAAATTATAAATTCGTTAATATAATATAATTTTTGGATTCTGGACGTACGGACACACGCCGGACAGTGAGATATTAATTAATTACAAACGTTAATGCCAAAAACTAGACGAAAATCGATCAATTAGGACCCGAGAACTTCAAATTTTAATAAAATATGTCACCCCTTAGGTAGACTCGGTACTACTGTATACTGTACTGTGGAACAATAACAATGTGAATTTTTTGACTTTCTCTGCTCGCAACCCCCACTTGTGGGGCGTCAATGGATAGGTGCGGACGAGAGGGATATTATGAGACCAAAATTAGGGGGTAGTGTAGTGGAAATTTTTGAAAATAAACACGAAAAACCGTGTTTTTCGATGTTTTTTATATAAAAAATTAAATTTAGAATAAAATTAAATATATCGCGGTCGCGGACACGCACGCCAGCTGTCAATTTGGTGGTTGTGAATTATTTAAAATCAAAATATTGCCAAAAAACAATAGGGATATCAAGAAAACAATTTAATTCCCTATCAATTATATGCCAAATTATAAATTCGTTAATATAATATAATTTTTGGATTCTGGACGTACGGACACACGCCGGACAGTGAGATATTAATTAATTACAAACGTTAATGCCAAAAACTAGACGAAAATCGATCAATTAGGACCCGAGAACTTCAAATTTTAATAAAATATGTCACCCCTTAGGTAGACTCGGTACTACTGTATACTGTACTGTGGAACAATAACAATGTGAATTTTTTGACTTTCTCTGCTCGCAACCCCCACTTGTGGGGCGTCAATGGATAGGTGCGGACGAGAGGGATATTATGAGACCAAAATTAGGGGGTAGTGTAGTGGAAATTTTTGAAAATAAACACGAAAAACCGTGTTTTTCGATGTTTTTTATATAAAAAATTAAATTTAGAATAAAATTAAATATATCGCGGTCGCGGACACGCACGCCAGCTGTCAATTTGGTGGTTGTGAATTATTTAAAATCAAAATATTGCCAAAAAACAATAGGGATATCAAGAAAACAATTTAATTCCCTATCAATTATATGCCAAATTATAAATTCGTTAATATAATATAATTTTTGGATTCTGGACGTACGGACACACGCCGGACAGTGAGATATTAATTAATTACAAACGTTAATGCCAAAAACTAGACGAAAATCGATCAATTAGGACCCGAGAACTTCAAATTTTAATAAAATATGTCACCCCTTAGGTAGACTCGGTACTACTGTATACTGTACTGTGGAACAATAACAATGTGAATTTTTTGACTTTCTCTGCTCGCAACCCCCACTTGTGGGGCGTCAATGGATAGGTGCGGACGAGAGGGATATTATGAGACCAAAATTAGGGGGTAGTGTAGTGGAAATTTTTGAAAATAAACACGAAAAACCGTGTTTTTCGATGTTTTTTATATAAAAAATTAAATTTAGAATAAAATTAAATATATCGCGGTCGCGGACACGCACGCCAGCTGTCAATTTGGTGGTTGTGAATTATTTAAAATCAAAATATTGCCAAAAAACAATAGGGATATCAAGAAAACAATTTAATTCCCTATCAATTATATGCCAAATTATAAATTCGTTAATATAATATAATTTTTGGATTCTGGACGTACGGACACACGCCGGACAGTGAGATATTAATTAATTACAAACGTTAATGCCAAAAACTAGACGAAAATCGATCAATTAGGACCCGAGAACTTCAAATTTTAATAAAATATGTCACCCCTTAGGTAGACTCGGTACTACTGTATACTGTACTGTGGAACAATAACAATGTGAATTTTTTGACTTTCTCTGCTCGCAACCCCCACTTGTGGGGCGTCAATGGATAGGTGCGGACGAGAGGGATATTATGAGACCAAAATTAGGGGGTAGTGTAGTGGAAATTTTTGAAAATAAACACGAAAAACCGTGTTTTTCGATGTTTTTTATATAAAAAATTAAATTTAGAATAAAATTAAATATATCGCGGTCGCGGACACGCACGCCAGCTGTCAATTTGGTG
>CAKXYV010000009.1:0-15000 GCA_935421205.1 Xylocampa areola | reverse complement strand
TTATGGTTGGTTTGGGTTTTGTTTGGTTGGGAGTTTGGATTGAGGCTTGTTTTTGTTATGTTTGTTGGGTTTTGTTGGGTCTGCTGACCAGGGACTTCGCTAGCTTTCTCAAGGCTTCCATCACGACTACGTCTCGATGCTGCATGGCCGTCTTTAGGTTGTAGTCGACGACCGTTTTAGTAGGCGCATCCATCGCTTTTTTTACGAAGCGGCCCGTAGCGTCATCGGCGTCGTCGGTGTAGTAGACGCAACACGCTGTATGCCTTGACACTGCCACTATCGCGTGAGAGACGCTGTCGTGGATTTGGAGTCTCCTGGACTTGGTGTTTATGATCGCTACGTTTTCGCAGGTCAATCCCTGAGCCTCGTGTATGGTTAGCGTGCGCGACCCCTCGCCAGATCCATATCCCTGGCTTATAAGAGAAGCTTTCTCCTCCTGCGTATGAACCAGGAATAGGGTGTTTTTGGCAGTTCTCGGTATTTGCGCACCTGTGTAACCTCTCACTTTCAGGGAGTGGACCCGCGACAACGACGACTTGGAGGAGTATATACCGGAGTATATATCGCTCAGCGCATACGCCACATCCATCGGGTTGCGGTGTGTGCAAAGCAGCTCCTGGGTGATGCCAGCCACCAGGTTTGGACGGGTATACCTTAGGTCGAATAGGTTCTCTCTGTCCAAAAATGGAAGCTGATTAACGTCTCCGATGAGGACAAGTTCGCTTGCACCGGACAACTTCACTGCCATAACTATGGCCCCAAAGTGGTTCATAAGAGCCTCGTCTACCGTGAGGCGGTAGCATTTCTCTTGCTTTCTGAACCCGTTGGCTAGAATTGAGGCCATAGTGCGCACCTTTGTCTTCACTCGGTCTCCTAAGCGGTGCGCCAGCTTTTCCCGGAGATCTTTGACAGCTTCGGTGGTCGTAGTGGCTACGACGTCCCTCTCGTCATCGAAGTGCTTCACCAACCAGGTTGTCTTGCCGCAACCCGGTACTCCGTTGACCCACCTGATATTGGGTACCGCCCAACGTTCCTGCGATGCTTGGGAGTCTGTAGTCCCCAAAACGGACTGTGCCGTTTCAAGGATCTTGTCGTCCAGCATGATTTTGGTACATTTGGCGGCAACCACTATCGGGTCGTCATTTGGCGTTTTAAATTTTGTTTTGCCTGAGCGCTCTGTTTCTTCCTCATCGAGGGCCACAAAACCGCTCTTTGCGCTATAGGCTGCCATGTATGACCCCATCATTTTCCCTTTGATGACTTGAGATCTGACGTTGTCGTACACTGCTGCCTCTGCTTCCTCGAGTAGTACCCCTAGCAGTCCTTCTGTGTCTCTCTGGAAGGTCTGCAGGATCTTCCTGCATGTCATGAGATTGACCTCTCTGGTCGCTCTCACGATCGCTAAATACTCGAGGAAAGCGCTCTTCACGTGGTCCGTGGTACCTGAGTTCACTGCGAGGGTGGGCGGGCTGACTTGCCCTTTATCGGCTCTTGTTGGTGTAGGCTTCTGAGGTGTTGGTTCTTCAGGTTTTTTCCTGAAAAACTTCTCCACTGCTGCTTCCTGGGTCTGGGATGATGATACGCGGCTGCGGCTGCTTGGGAGCAGTGCGCTGAGGAAAGTGCTGAAGCTTTTCAGGCGACTCCTCGATCGAGCCCGGTCCTCCGGGCTGACGGTTTCGCTCTGCTTCTTTGCAGCTTTTTCGGCGGCTGCCTTCTGCTGGGCTCTCTCCGATCCGCTTGGAGTAGTCGAACTTGTTGGAGGGCTCGTCGCGCCGGCTGTTTGTCGTCCAGGGGCTTTGAGGAAACTCAGGGTTTCCCCTCTGTCCTCATAGACAACTACCTCGTGATGTTCTGAGGCTTTTAAACAGCCGAAGCGGTCTGCGACGTTTCCTCTCTCCCCTCCGACTTCCATCGCATCGACACTGATGGTGCGAGCTGTGACTGGCGTATGTTCTCCTGCCTGCCTGATCTTTTGAAGCAGTGAACATGCCTGAGCGAAAGGAGTGTCCTCTCGCCACTCGAGTAGTGCGATTGTCTTTCCTTTGGATCGCACTAGACGGCATTGGTGAGCGGCTACTTCCACTCGAGGGAGTGCGGCATACTTGCTACCTTTCATGCTTGCTTTTGTGGTGCTCCCGTTGATCAAGGCGGCGAGGCCAGGTGAAATGTGTATACGGGCTCCTGCCCGGCTTGAGCCGATGCAGAAGCTTATGCCTAATCTTTCTGCTTCCCTGTTCATGAACAAGGCGACGCCTCGCAGTCTGACGCCTGGGACTCCGTCGCCTCCGCATGCCAGGAGCTGTGTAATGGGCATGGTACTGAGGGCTGGTTGTAGGCAAGCTTCTGCTGCTGCAGCTGCTACCGCTGATGCCGGCTGTTGGTTGGTGTTTGTGTGTAAGGCTCGTGTTATAGTGAGTGGTGTGCTTGTTGTGTCTTGTGTTATTGTCATGGTTTGTGTTGTAATTGTAGTGCTTGTTACTGTGGTTGTGACTGTTTGTGTAGATGGTAATCGGTTTCGACTTTGCAAGGTTGCGTCTGTTTTGTTAGCTCTTGCTGCGACTATGGCGACTTTGCTCGCGAATGCCAAGAATGGTTTTCTAGTAGCCGGTCTCCCCATGATGGTGTGGAGTGTGGATTGGCTTAGCTGGATGTCGATCTTCACTTCCAGCTCCATTCTGTCATGACTGAACCTTGGGCATTCGAAGAGCAGGTGCCAGACTGTTTCATCGCAACTGGGGTCACAGACGCACGAGGGACTATCTTTGAGATGAAAGCGATGGAGATACGCTGAGAATCCTCCATGTCCTGTTAGGACTTGTACATGGACCGGTGTGAGCACTGCATCCCTGAGTGTTCTTTTCGCCGCTAGGACGTCTGGGAAGAACACTTTCGTTACCGCTCCTGTACTCGAGGACTCGTATCGCGCTTGCCACTTTTTTATAGTCCCCTCCCGTATCATTCTTCTAACGTACGATACGGGGACCTTGTTGTAGTCTGCCACTTCTTTTGTTAGGGCTGCCTCCTTGGCCAGCTCGTCAGCTCTCTCATTCCCGGCGGTTCCCACGTGGGCTTTCAGCCAAAAGAGACTCACTTCTCTGCCCTCCTCTCTGATCTCGCGGACGCATCTCTTGATTTGGAATGCCAGGTGGTGAGTGACAGACGGACTCCTCAGCAGGTCAAGTGACGATCTTGAGTCACTTAAAATGCTTACGGAGGCCGCCCTGGATTCTCTTGCCATCCTAACAGCTCTAAGGAGAGCGTACATTTCCGATTGGAAGACTGTGTTGTGAGGCTCCAGGCCAAAAGTGCTGAACTTTGACTCCTTTCCGTTTTCCCACCAAGTTAAGGCAGCTCCAACTTTTCCCTCTATCTTGCTGCCGTCGGTGAATATTTGGGGACCGATCACTTGATGGGTTTCCAGGGTTTCGAGAGTCAAGTCATCTAGGCGTGCGTACTCTGTTATTGTGAGTAACGCAGGATGGGGATTTTGGGAGTAGTTCACTGTACACTCCAGGTCTCGGCCCGGCGGTATAAACTCTTTGGAATGACCCTTTTTGATCTTGAAAAGGGTTGCGGCCTCGATTACCCGGAGATCTAGGGGGAGTTGGCCTGACAAGATAAGTGCCGATGTCAGAGACACCGTGCGATATGCTTTGCAGATCTTCTGAGTGAAACCTCTTTGCAGTGAGTCGAACTGGTTTCTTGTCATCAGTTTCTCAGCTGCAGGGGCCCACGCACTCGCTGCATACAACACGATGGGCTCTATCACCGCCACGTATATTGTCCTTATTATCTCTGGGTTGAGACCCCAATTCACCTTCGCCGCGCATGCCAGCTGCTTGTAAATGTCTGCGGCCTTTTTACAGGTCGCAGACACGTGCGCGTTGAAAGTAAGTTTGGAGTCTATTGTGAGACCTAGCAGCTTGACTTCTTGGACTAGGTTCAGCCGGGTACCCGACATGTGAAGCACCGGAACGTCGTATTTAAGCTTCCTCGTTAACACCATCGCGTTGGTCTTGTGCGCGGCAAAACGTAGCTTATTTTGGACGCCCCATTCCCCCACTATGTCTAGCGTGTCGTTGGCAGACTGCTGCAGGGGACCGGTCGTAGATTCCGAGAAGACCAGGACAACGTCGTCCGCGAAGGCTTGGCAGTATACCCCCATACCAGCCATCTTGTGTAGGAGTGAATCTAGGATAAGGTTCCAAAACGTCGGTCCGGCGATTGAGCCCTGGACGCATCCTTTTGTGGTACCCTTTTCGCTAGTCGCTCTGGCATAGTTGACCCTGATGTTCCGGTCTTCCAGGTATGAGGTGACGAGAGCGTAGATGTTTCTGGGGCAGTTTTTGGCTACCATCTGTTTTTTGAGCGCTGGCCACCACGCGTTATCAAAGGCCCCCTCTATGTCTAATGATATCAACAGCACGATCTTTTTGGCTTTGATTTCGGCACGTAAATGGCCTATTAGAGCATAGAGGGCGTCCTCGGTTCCACGTTGCGGCATGAAGCCGTATTGTTGTGTGTTGAGTGTTGGGAGGAAGTGCCATTGGAGTCTACCTACCAGGAGCTTCTCGACGATTTTACCTAAGACAGAGAGCAGACCGATTGGTCTGTACGACTTTGGATTGGTGTAGTCGTCCTTACCTGGCTTGCGGAGAATGCACACGTGAGCGACTTTCCACTGCTTCGGGAAGTGTGACAGTGACAGGCACCTGTTGGCCATCGCTAAGAACACTCCCCTGTCGCAGTTTATTGCCGCTATGCAGATGTCTGCTGTTAATCCGTCGGGACCGGGGGCTTTTTTCGGATTTTGGTTTTGAAGAACCATTTCCAGCTCTGCGGTTGTAAAGGGCGGATCGTCGGCAGACAGTCCTCGGGGGTTCTTCTCCTCCGCTAGCCTCCTCAGTTTTGTGTGGTATGGCTGTTCGGCATCCGTTGAGTCGTCGGGGTAGAAGGTTTTTGCCAGAAGATCCGCCGATTGCTCTGGGCTGAGCGTCTCACCTGCGGTATTTCTCAGGAGCGCGTCATCCTGTCTTCTGGCTGTCTTCCTAAGTACCCTGTAGATGCCATCCCACATACTCTCTCGGTCTTGTTTTGAGCAGAACTCCTTCCAGCTGACTGTGGCTGCTTCCGTCGCTGCTGTGGTGTATAAACATTTTGCTGTCATATATTCTTTGATGGTGAAGTGTCTCCGGCTTGCGGCTGCGTTCCGGATCCTTCTCTTCTTCGTCATCGCGTCTTTTTTGAGACGGTCTAGAGAAGGGGTCCACCATGGAGGCTTAACGTCACGTTTAAGCGACCCCAGTTTTGGGATCGCTTCCTCGCATGCGCGGTGGATATGTTGTGTGTATGTGGTGATGAGTGCCTCCAGGTCCTCTGGGTTCGTGACTTCCGAGACTCTAACTTGTGTGATGTTGTTGTCTGTCAGGCTGGTCTTGAAGTGCGTGCTGAAGTTTGACCACTTCGCCTTCTTGGTGTTGTAGATGCGCGTTGAAATTGGCCTTAGCGGTTCCAAGGCCTTTTCCAGGCGCATCGAGAAGGTTATTGCGTTGTGGTCTGAAGTTATTAGACTTCTTTCTACCCGCCACTCCTCGACCTTGCCTAGCAGCGACAGGCTGCATACCGTCACATCGACATGACTTGTACACCACCTGTCTCCTCTGTAGGTCTCGAACGTCGGTGTTTGGCCCATGTTTAGGATCTGGAGGTCCCGCTCATTGAGGAATGAGTTGTACGCAGCCCCGCGATGGTTTTCGGAAACACTTCCCCACCACTGGCTCCAGGCGTTGATGTCTCCCCCCACCAGGATGTTTTTGGTGTGTAGTTTGTGTATAGTGTTTTGTGTTGCGGAAAGGTAGGGTTCGATTTCTAGGTCACCCTCAAAATAAACCGAGAGCACCCCAATGCTAAGCTGGCCCACCTTTAGCAGGACGGCGGCGATATTCTCGGTCACAAGCTGGGGGTCGTGGATGACCTCCAGGTTGTTTCCGAAGATAACGATCGCCGCCTTAACTGGTTTTTGGCGGTTGAGACTGCACTGGATGACTTGCGTGCCGGGGCTCTGCTTCATCACACCTGTTCTTCCTACATAGGGCTCTTGAACAAGTGCTACTGAGAATCCCTTTGTCTGAGCCGCCAGGTGAAGTTCTTCTGTGGCCAGTTTGGAGCGCTGGAGATTCACTTGGATGAATCGTAATCTCGATGTCGGTCTTGTTGATATTTGGCTGGTGACTGGTTGGCTTGCTGGTATTTTGTCTTGATCGCCCTTAGCAATAGGAGACGCGTGACCTCGCTATTCCATCCCATTTTTGGCGTTCCTGGCAGTCTTGGCTGAACGCTGTATGTGCCAGGTCGCTGCCCGTCCTGTGTGCTACCTTGCAGTTTATGCAAGTGGGCTGTTTGCCTTCAGCTCGAGTGAGACAGTCCCTTATGTTGTGCGAACCGCTGCAGTGACTGCAGGCTTCTTTTGCAGCCTTGCATATGGACTTGTTATGTCCATATCCAAGGCACTTTGTGCACTGGACTAAAGGAGACTGGTCCTCAATCGAACATCGCATGATGCCCACGTGTACTTTTTGCACCTGCGTGTAACATTTCCAGAGCTCAGGGGAGAGCTCCAGCACAGGATGGCATTCGAGGGGGTTTCTCGCACGCTTCCTATAGCGCACCTTCATGGTCTGTCCATCGACGGCGACGTTCTGCAGAAGGTGTTTATTCTGCGCTTTTAGTAGATCAACTATCTCCCCGTCGCTGTAGCTGGACAGCACGCCTTTGATGCATACTAGGGGGTTTTGGGGGTTAGGTTAGGTTAGGTTA
The DNA here is from genome assembly GCA_935421205.1 of Xylocampa areola. NCBI lineage: Eukaryota > Metazoa > Arthropoda > Insecta > Lepidoptera > Noctuidae > Xylocampa > Xylocampa areola. Next base: position 8,184 of record CAKXYV010000009.1, on the reverse strand, counting down.
GGTTAGGTTAGGTTAGGTTAGGTTAGGTTAGGTTAGGTTAGGTTAGGTTAGGTTAGGTTAGGTTAGGTTAGGTTAGGTTAGGTTAGGTTTTTTTTTTTTTTTTTTTTTTTTTTTTTTTTTTTTTTTTTTATATAATACAATATGTCAAATGTAAATTTTTAATATGGTATTGTTAGTGCAGTCTTAATTAACACAGAAATAGGAGTTGGAATCGCTTGGAGAGGTGGGTCCCAGATGACCTGTCACCGCCGGCAGCACTCGTTCACGGGTATGACAGTTGCATCAGCACCGTCCAGCTCAACCATATTTTGGGGAACTGGGCGATCCAATACACCTGCCGCCGCCGGCTTTGACATTTTAGTGAGTATGACTCTCTGGGTCACCAACTACAAGCGACTCCAATACATATTAAAAATTTAGAGTTTGACAATTATTACAACAGATACATTTGACATTGATTGCAACGGAAATTAACAATGATATTTATACATATTTATGCAGCATTTTCGGCCACGGATTTTGCGGTTTTTATCAGAGCCTCCACGACCGCTTGGTCTCTGTGCTGCATGGCCGTCTTTAGGTTGTATTCGACGACCATCTTGGCTGACGCATCCATAGCCTTCTTTGCGAAACGGCCTGTGGCGTCATTTGCGTCATCGGTGTAGTAGACGCAGCTGACAGTGTGTCTTGAGACCGCAACTACTGCATGGTGGACGCTGTCGTGGATTTGTATCCTCCTGGACTTGGTGTTGATGATAATGACGTTGTCGCAGGTTAACCCCTGAGCTTCGTGTATGGTTAGTGTGCGCGACCCTTCACCGGATCCATACCCTTTACTGATCAGTGAGGATTTCTCATCCTGCGTGTGAGTCAAGTATAGGGTATTTAGGGCGGTGATTGGTATTTGTGCACCTGTGTAACTCTTCACCTTCAGGGAGTGGACCTGCGACACGTCAGACTTTGACGAGTATATACCTGAGTATATATCGCATAGGGCGAAAGCGACATCCATCGGGTTCCGGTGTGTGCAAAGCAACTCCTGATCGATGGTTGCGACCAGATTTGGACGGGCGTAGTTAACTGTAAACAAGTTTTCTCTGTCCAGGAAGGGTAGCTGGTTGATGTCACCGATGAGGACTACTTCGCTGGCACCTGACAACCTCGCTGCCATGGCTATAGCCCCAAAGTGGTTCATAAGCGCCTCATCCACCGTGAGACGGTGGCACTGGTCTCGCTTTTTGAACCCATTGGCTAGGATTGAGGCCATAGTCCGCACTCTGGTCTTAACGCGGTCTCCCAAGCGGCGAGCCAGCTTGTCTCGGAGATCTTTGGCTGCTTCAGTTGTCGTGGTGACTACGACATCGTTTTCCTCATCGAAGTTCCGAACTACCCACGTCGTCTTCCCGCAGCCCGGAACCCCGTTTATCCAAGTTATTTTTGGTACCGCCCATTTCCCTTTTTCTGCTGGATCATCCGCAGTCTCCAGAATGGTTTGCGCCATTCCGAGGATCTTGTCGTCCAACATGATTTCGGTACATCGGGCGGTGACAACTATGGAGTCGCTTCCTGGTGTTTTGAAGACTGGTTTTTGTGAGCTCTTTGTCTCCTCTTCGTCAAGAGCTACAAATCCACGTGTGGCATTGTAGGCTGCCATATATGACCCCGCCATTTTCCCTCTGATGACTTGCGAGTTGGCGTTGTCATATACCGCTGCCCCAGCTTCCTCGAGTAGCACCCTGAGCAGGCCTTCATTGTTCAGATGGAAGGTCTGCAGGATCTTCTTGCATGTCGCGAGATTAACCTCCTTGGTTGCTCTCACGATCGCTAGGTACTCTTGGAATGCGTTCCTCACGTGGTCTGCAGGCTCGGACGCCGATGTAAGTCCAGGAGGAGTGACTTGCCCTTTCTCTGCTCTTGTGTAGGCGGGGGGCGACTGCTTTTTAGTTTCCGGCGTTACCCTCGTGAATGCCTCTATGGCTGCCTCCTGCTTGCTGCTGGTGGTGCCAAGGGTCAGGTGGCCGAAAAACTGCCTGAAGGATGCTAGGCGTTTTCCCATTTTGGCTCTCTCTTCTGGGTTGCCTCTTTTGTGGTGTTCTTCTGCATCCTTCTCAGCGTCTGCCTTCTGTCGGGCTCTATCTGCTCCGCTTTGCGTGTTTGAGATCGATTGGGGGTGGCCCTGGCTGGTACTTGGGCTGGTCGCACTTATGGTCTCGTCTTTTCTGGGGCTTTGGAGGAAGCTTAGATTTTCCCCGCTGTCCTCATAGACGACCATTTTGTGTTTCGCTGAGGCCAGTATACAGCCATAGCGATCTGCGACTTCTCCCCTCTCTCTCTCTATCACCATTGCATCTATGCTTATGATGCGGGGGCTGGTGGTCTCCTTGGCTACCTCACGGAGCACCGTGCATGCCTTGGTAAATGGAGTCTCATTCCCCCACTCGAATAGTGCGATCGACTTGTCATGCGATCGCAGTAGACGGCAACGGTGGTTTGAGATTACCATTTCCTGTAGGGCCATGTATCGGCTGGCTTTTATGCTTGTCTTGGAGGTGCTACCGTTTACTAGAGCGGCTAGGCCTGGTGAAATGGCTACTCGCTGGCGGTTGCTCACTCGGCAGAAGCTTATTCCGAGCTTTTCGTAGTGCCGATTCATGAAGAGGGCTACCCCTCTTAACCTGATGCCTGGTTCTCCGCTCTCACCGCACGCCAACAGTTGGTTGATAGGCGTGAAAGTGACAACCGTTGTCTGGCTTGGGCTTGTGTGTTGTGGTTGCGGTTGGGAGTTTGGTGTCATAATATTTTGTTGTGTGGGATGTGTGTTTTGTTGTGGTCGGTAGGCAGAGTCTGTTTTGTTGGCCTTTGCTGCGACTCTAACGACTTTGCTCGCGTAGGCCAAGAATGGTTCCCTTGCCGCTAGATTCTGCATGATGTTGTGGAGGGTGGACTGGTTTAGCTGGATTTGCATTGTTGCCTCCAGGTTCATCCTCTCATGGCAGAATCTTGGGCACTCAAGGAGCAGATGCCAAATCGTTTCGTCGCAGCTCGGGTCACATACGCACGAGGGACTGTCTTTTAAGTGGAAGCGGTGGAGGTACGCTGAGAATCCTCCGTGTCCAGTCAGGGCTTGGACGTGGACCGGCGTGAGGTCAACGTTTCGGAGTATTCTTTTCGCCTCTAGGACGTCTGGGAAGAATACTTTTGTGACGGAGCCTGTGCTGGAGGACTCGTATCGCGCCTGCCACTTCTTGACAGTCTCTAGTCGTATCTGCCTCCTCACGAACGATACTGGGACTTTGTCGTAGTCGGGGGCTGTTTTTTTGGTGAGCGCTGCCTTTTTGGCCAACTCGTCCGCTCTCTCATTCCCGGGTGTCCCCACGTGCGCTCTTAGCCAGCATAGTTTCACTTCTCTGCCCTCCTCTCTGGTTTCGCGTACGAGCCTCTTCATTTCCCGCGCTAGGATGTGAGAGACGGACGGGCTCCTCAGCAGGTCGAGCGATGATCTAGAGTCACTCAAAATGCTGACGGAGGCCACCCTGGATTCTCTCGCCATCTTGACGGCTCTGAAGAGTGCGTACAACTCCGATTGGAAGACAGTGTTGTGTGGTTCTAGGCGGAAGGTTTTGGACTTTTTCTCCCTGCCTTCTTCCCACCATGTCAGGGCAGCTCCGACTTTCCCTTCAATCTTGCTGCCGTCGGTGTATATTTGGGGACCGTTAACTTGGTGGGTTATCAGGGTTTCGGGATCCATGTCCTCTAGGCACGCGTACTCTGTTATTGTGAGTTGGGATGGGTGGGGAGCGAGTCTGTAATCCACTTTACTCTCTATTTCTCTGCCTGGTGGTACAAACTCGTGGGAATGACCTTTTCTGACTTTGAAAAGGGTGGCGGCCTCTATCACGCGGAGGTCTAGGGGCAGTTGGCCTGAAAGGATTAGTGCCGATGTCAGAGATACCGTGCGGTAAGCTTTGCAGATTTTTTGCGCAAATCCCCTTTGCAGTGAGTCTAACTGATTTCTGGTCATCAGTTTCTCAGCTGCGGGTGCCCACGCGCACGCTGCGTACAGCACGATTGGCTCTATCACCGACACATAGATGGTCCTAATTATCTCTCTGTTGAGACCCCACGTCACCTTTGCCGCGCATGCTAGCTGTTTGTATATATCCGCGGCCTTTTTACAGGTCACGGCTACATGCTCGTTGAAGGTGAGTTTGCAGTCTATTATTAGACCCAACAGCTTGATCTCTTCGACTAGATCTAGCCGGACGCCGGACATGTGGATTATGGGAGAGTCGTATTTGAGCTTCTTCGTTATCACCATCGCATTGGTTTTATGCGCGGCAAAACGTAGCTTATTACGATCCCCCCACTGAGCCACCGTTTCCAGCGTGTCTTCGGCTTCCTGCTGCAAGGTACTGACTGCATGGTCTGAGAATACCAGGACCACATCATCCGCGAAGGCCTGACAGTATACCCCTTTGCTATCCAGATTGTGTAGTAGCGAGTCTAGGATAAGGTTCCAGAACGTCGGCCCGGCTATTGAGCCCTGGACGCATCCTTTTGTGGTCCCCTTTTCGCTAGACTCTCTGGCATAGTTGACCCGGATTTTGCGGTCTTCTAGGTACGAGTTGACGAGGGCGTAGATGTTTTTGGGGCAGCGCTTTTCTGCCATTTGCTGTTTGAGCGCCGGCCACCATGCGTTGTCGAAAGCTCCCTCTATGTCCAGTGATATCAAAAGCACGATCTTCTTCGCTTTGATTTCCGCACGTATGTGCATCATTAGGGCATAGAGGGCGTCCTCGGTTCCTCGTTGTGGCATAAACCCGTACTGGTGCTTGTTGAGTTTGGGGAGTATATGCCACTGGAGCCTATTCACAAAGAGTTTCTCGACTATTTTGCCCAGCACCGATAAAAGTCCTATTGGCCTGTACGATTTTGGGTGGGTGTAGTCGTCTTTGCCAGGCTTGCGCAGTATGCACACGTGGGCTACTTTCCACTGTTTTGGGAAGTGCGATAGCGATAGGCATTTGTTCGCCAGTGCTAGGAACACCTCCCTGTTACAGTTTATTGCAGCTGTGCATATATCGGATGTCAACCCATCAGGACCGGGAGCTTTTTTCGGGTTTTGGGCCTGTAGGACCATTTCCAGCTCCGCAGTTGTGAAGGGTGGGTCATCATCCGACAGACCTTCTATTGCTGCCAAGTTTTTTCTCTCTGTGAGGTTTCTGAGCAATGTGTGGTGTTCTGAGTCAGTGTCTACTGAATCGTCGGGATAGAACGTGTTGGCCAGTAGGTGCGCGGATTGCTCTGGGCTGAGTGTTTCGCCCTCGGTGTTCCTAAGGAGCATGTCCTCTTTCCTTCTGGCAGTCTTCCTCAAGACTCTGTAGACACCGTCCCACATGCTTTCTCGGTCCTGCGTCGAGCAGAACTCCTTCCAGCTTTCTGTGGCCGACTCACTCGCTTTAGCTTGATAGTTGGTTTTTGCCTGCAAGTACTCGTCGATGACGTGTTGCCTTCTGGTTTGGGCTGCGTTTCGGATCCTCCTCTTTTTTGTTAGCACCTCCCTTTTGAGGCGCTCGAGAAGAGGGGACCACCAGGGGGGCGTTGAGTTGGGTTTGGGGGATCCCAGCTTAGGGATCGTCTTTTCGCAGCTGAGGTGGATGTTTTCTGTATACTGACCGAGCAGAACCTCCAGTTCCCCCGGGCTTGACACTGTTGAAACGCTGCTGGCTGTTATGGCGTGTGCGTTTAGGCTTGCTTTGAACTTTGTGATGAAGTCTGACCACTTTGCCTTCTTTGTGTTGTAAATGCGTGTCGAGATTGGCCTTAAGGGTTCCAAGGCTTTCTCTAGACGCATTGAGAAGGTTATAGCGTTGTGGTCTGAGGTGATCAGGCTTCTATCGACGTGCCATTCTTCGATTTTTCCTAACAGTGACAGGCTACACACAGTAACATCTACTATACTCGTACATAGCCTATCCCCTCTGTGCGTTTCGAAGGTCGGGGTTTGGCCCGTGTTGAGGATCTGGAGGTCTCGCTCATTCAGGAACGCGTTATAGTCAGCCCCTCGGTGGTCTTCGCGACTGCTTCCCCACCACTGACTCCAGGCGTTAACGTCTCCTCCCATCACTATGTTGGCTGTTTCGAGTTTGGCAATTGCGTTTTTTGCGGTTATTAGGTACGGGCCTAGTTCTTGGTCTCCCTCGAAATACACCGATAGCACTCCTACCCTGAGCTGACCAATCTTAAGCAATACGGCTGCAACGTTCTCGGTTACGATCTGGGGGTCGTGAATGACCTCCAGGCTGCTCCCGAACACGATGATTGCCGCTTTGATTGGCTTTTGGCGATTAAGAGTACACTGGATGATCTGGGTGCCGGGGTTTTGTTTCATCACTCCTGTTCGGCCCGTATAGGGTTCCTGAACTAGTGCGATAGAAACTCCCTTCTCCTTCGCCACTTGGTGCAGCTCAGCTGTTGCCAGTTTGGAGCGTTGCAGGTTTGCCTGGATGAAATTTAGCTTGCCTTGTGATCTTTCCGGCTGTCGAGGGGAGAGTGTGGTTGGCCCGTCTGCTGTTTGGTTGCCCTTAGCAGTACGAGACTCGCAATCTTGCTATATTGTCCCACTTTTGACGTTCAGGGCACTCGTCACTGAAGACCGTATGTGCTAGGTCATTGCCATCCTTGCGTGCTGTTTTGCAGTTGGTGCAGGTTGGGACTTTCCCATCAGCACGAACTTTACAGTCCCGCCCGTTGTGCTCGCCACCACAGTAGCTGCAAAGTTCTTTAGGTGCCTTGCATAGGGTCTTGTTGTGACCATACCCAAGACACTTTCCACACTGCACTAGGGGGGACTGATCCTCAATTCTGCAGCGCATCATCCCCAGATGGACTTTTTCGGCCTGCGTTAGGCGTTTCCAAATTTCTGGGGAGAGTTCGAGAACAGGATGACATTCGTGGGGGTTTCTTGCCCGTTTTCTGTAGCGCACTTTAAGAGTCTGTCCAGCCACATCGACTCCCTGCAGAAGGTGGTTGTTCTGCACTTTGAGAAGGTCGACTATTTCTTGATCTGTGTAGCTGGACAGCACTCCTTTGATGCACGCTAGTGGGTTGCTGGGTTTGGGCTCTTGTACTTTAAGTCCCTGACTTGACTGCACTTGGGTTTTAACCAGCCTCAAGTCTGAATTGCTTGCACAATTCAGAACTATCTTCTGGTTCCGTGCTTTCCTTACGGTGTCGACCCTCGCTCCGGTCTTTTTGAGGTCCAGAGCGAGTCTGACTCTCTCAATTATGTTGTCCCCGGTGTGCTGGGGATCTGTGGAGGTGACGATAAGGGTGTAGTTGGTCTTGGGGACTTTTGGCGTCTGAGCAACCTGGGCAAAAGTGCGCGGACCCTGGCGCTGTTGCGGCCCGTCTGCTTTTGTGAGGTTAACGACGCCTTTTTGGAGATCTTTCAGGGTCCTCTTGACCTCCTCCACTGCCAGCTCGGAACTTAAGCTCGAGGTGACCGGGGCTAGCACCTGTGGTTCCTTATCCCGCAGTACTCGGAGGTCAGAGGACACCATTTCAAGTCTCTCTGACAGTGGCTTCAGTTGGTTGCATAGATCCACAGGCGTTGTTGATGGTTGGGGGGTATGGATGGGTTTTGCCAAGAGTGCTGCCGTGTTGTTTAATATTTCTTTGATGCACTTCTCCATGGTCTGTAGTTGTTCTGTGGGTGGGTGATGGTCGCAGGTGGGTTCTGTGGTTACGAGAGGCATTTTGAGGTCTTCTGAGACTTTATTGAGGCCCTGACGCAGACTATCCAGCTGATTGGAGACACTGGAGTGGTGGGCCTCCAATCGGCTTATACCCGCCGCTACAGTTTCCCATTTCTGGTCGACTTTAGCGGGTATGCCATCTTCTTTGGCTTTCTCACTCTCGTCTCGAAGGTCTGCCGCCAGGGTCCTGATTGTTTTTGCCGTGTCTTTTATGTCCCGGAAGGGGGCTTCGGTCTCGAAGCCTAGCCACGAGCGGATGCTCTTTGCCTCCTTTAGGGTGTCTTTCAGCTCCCGGCGAGCTTCTACCACCTCCAGGACAAGGCTCTGCTTTAAGTTCGATAGCTCTTTCGCGTGTGCCCTCTCCACCCTGACGAGTTCTTGGGCGTTTCTTGATCGCTCTTTTTCGAGGTTGTAGCGGTATCTAGCC
>CAKXYV010000008.1:0-35001 GCA_935421205.1 Xylocampa areola | reverse complement strand
AAATTATAAATTCGTTAATATAATATAATTTTTGGATTCTGGACGTACGGACACACGCCGGACAGTGAGATATTAATTAATTACAAACGTTAATGCCAAAAACTAGACGAAAATCGATCAATTAGGACCCGAGAACTTCAAATTTTAATAAAATATGTCACCCCTTAGGTAGACTCGGTACTACTGTATACTGTACTGTGGAACAATAACAATGTGAATTTTTTGACTTTCTCTGCTCGCAACCCCCACTTGTGGGGCGTCAATGGATAGGTGCGGACGAGAGGGATATTATGAGACCAAAATTAGGGGGTAGTGTAGTGGAAATTTTTGAAAATAAACACGAAAAACCGTGTTTTTCGATGTTTTTTATATAAAAAATTAAATTTAGAATAAAATTAAATATATCGCGGTCGCGGACACGCACGCCAGCTGTCAATTTGGTGGTTGTGAATTATTTAAAATCAAAATATTGCCAAAAAACAATAGGGATATCAAGAAAACAATTTAATTCCCTATCAATTATATGCCAAATTATAAATTCGTTAATATAATATAATTTTTGGATTCTGGACGTACGGACACACGCCGGACAGTGAGATATTAATTAATTACAAACGTTAATGCCAAAAACTAGACGAAAATCGATCAATTAGGACCCGAGAACTTCAAATTTTAATAAAATATGTCACCCCTTAGGTAGACTCGGTACTACTGTATACTGTACTGTGGAACAATAACAATGTGAATTTTTTGACTTTCTCTGCTCGCAACCCCCACTTGTGGGGCGTCAATGGATAGGTGCGGACGAGAGGGATATTATGAGACCAAAATTAGGGGGTAGTGTAGTGGAAATTTTTGAAAATAAACACGAAAAACCGTGTTTTTCGATGTTTTTTATATAAAAAATTAAATTTAGAATAAAATTAAATATATCGCGGTCGCGGACACGCACGCCAGCTGTCAATTTGGTGGTTGTGAATTATTTAAAATCAAAATATTGCCAAAAAACAATAGGGATATCAAGAAAACAATTTAATTCCCTATCAATTATATGCCAAATTATAAATTCGTTAATATAATATAATTTTTGGATTCTGGACGTACGGACACACGCCGGACAGTGAGATATTAATTAATTACAAACGTTAATGCCAAAAACTAGACGAAAATCGATCAATTAGGACCCGAGAACTTCAAATTTTAATAAAATATGTCACCCCTTAGGTAGACTCGGTACTACTGTATACTGTACTGTGGAACAATAACAATGTGAATTTTTTGACTTTCTCTGCTCGCAACCCCCACTTGTGGGGCGTCAATGGATAGGTGCGGACGAGAGGGATATTATGAGACCAAAATTAGGGGGTAGTGTAGTGGAAATTTTTGAAAATAAACACGAAAAACCGTGTTTTTCGATGTTTTTTATATAAAAAATTAAATTTAGAATAAAATTAAATATATCGCGGTCGCGGACACGCACGCCAGCTGTCAATTTGGTGGTTGTGAATTATTTAAAATCAAAATATTGCCAAAAAACAATAGGGATATCAAGAAAACAATTTAATTCCCTATCAATTATATGCCAAATTATAAATTCGTTAATATAATATAATTTTTGGATTCTGGACGTACGGACACACGCCGGACAGTGAGATATTAATTAATTACAAACGTTAATGCCAAAAACTAGACGAAAATCGATCAATTAGGACCCGAGAACTTCAAATTTTAATAAAATATGTCACCCCTTAGGTAGACTCGGTACTACTGTATACTGTACTGTGGAACAATAACAATGTGAATTTTTTGACTTTCTCTGCTCGCAACCCCCACTTGTGGGGCGTCAATGGATAGGTGCGGACGAGAGGGATATTATGAGACCAAAATTAGGGGGTAGTGTAGTGGAAATTTTTGAAAATAAACACGAAAAACCGTGTTTTTCGATGTTTTTTATATAAAAAATTAAATTTAGAATAAAATTAAATATATCGCGGTCGCGGACACGCACGCCAGCTGTCAATTTGGTGGTTGTGAATTATTTAAAATCAAAATATTGCCAAAAAACAATAGGGATATCAAGAAAACAATTTAATTCCCTATCAATTATATGCCAAATTATAAATTCGTTAATATAATATAATTTTTGGATTCTGGACGTACGGACACACGCCGGACAGTGAGATATTAATTAATTACAAACGTTAATGCCAAAAACTAGACGAAAATCGATCAATTAGGACCCGAGAACTTCAAATTTTAATAAAATATGTCACCCCTTAGGTAGACTCGGTACTACTGTATACTGTACTGTGGAACAATAACAATGTGAATTTTTTGACTTTCTCTGCTCGCAACCCCCACTTGTGGGGCGTCAATGGATAGGTGCGGACGAGAGGGATATTATGAGACCAAAATTAGGGGGTAGTGTAGTGGAAATTTTTGAAAATAAACACGAAAAACCGTGTTTTTCGATGTTTTTTATATAAAAAATTAAATTTAGAATAAAATTAAATATATCGCGGTCGCGGACACGCACGCCAGCTGTCAATTTGGTGGTTGTGAATTATTTAAAATCAAAATATTGCCAAAAAACAATAGGGATATCAAGAAAACAATTTAATTCCCTATCAATTATATGCCAAATTATAAATTCGTTAATATAATATAATTTTTGGATTCTGGACGTACGGACACACGCCGGACAGTGAGATATTAATTAATTACAAACGTTAATGCCAAAAACTAGACGAAAATCGATCAATTAGGACCCGAGAACTTCAAATTTTAATAAAATATGTCACCCCTTAGGTAGACTCGGTACTACTGTATACTGTACTGTGGAACAATAACAATGTGAATTTTTTGACTTTCTCTGCTCGCAACCCCCACTTGTGGGGCGTCAATGGATAGGTGCGGACGAGAGGGATATTATGAGACCAAAATTAGGGGGTAGTGTAGTGGAAATTTTTGAAAATAAACACGAAAAACCGTGTTTTTCGATGTTTTTTATATAAAAAATTAAATTTAGAATAAAATTAAATATATCGCGGTCGCGGACACGCACGCCAGCTGTCAATTTGGTGGTTGTGAATTATTTAAAATCAAAATATTGCCAAAAAACAATAGGGATATCAAGAAAACAATTTAATTCCCTATCAATTATATGCCAAATTATAAATTCGTTAATATAATATAATTTTTGGATTCTGGACGTACGGACACACGCCGGACAGTGAGATATTAATTAATTACAAACGTTAATGCCAAAAACTAGACGAAAATCGATCAATTAGGACCCGAGAACTTCAAATTTTAATAAAATATGTCACCCCTTAGGTAGACTCGGTACTACTGTATACTGTACTGTGGAACAATAACAATGTGAATTTTTTGACTTTCTCTGCTCGCAACCCCCACTTGTGGGGCGTCAATGGATAGGTGCGGACGAGAGGGATATTATGAGACCAAAATTAGGGGGTAGTGTAGTGGAAATTTTTGAAAATAAACACGAAAAACCGTGTTTTTCGATGTTTTTTATATAAAAAATTAAATTTAGAATAAAATTAAATATATCGCGGTCGCGGACACGCACGCCAGCTGTCAATTTGGTGGTTGTGAATTATTTAAAATCAAAATATTGCCAAAAAACAATAGGGATATCAAGAAAACAATTTAATTCCCTATCAATTATATGCCAAATTATAAATTCGTTAATATAATATAATTTTTGGATTCTGGACGTACGGACACACGCCGGACAGTGAGATATTAATTAATTACAAACGTTAATGCCAAAAACTAGACGAAAATCGATCAATTAGGACCCGAGAACTTCAAATTTTAATAAAATATGTCACCCCTTAGGTAGACTCGGTACTACTGTATACTGTACTGTGGAACAATAACAATGTGAATTTTTTGACTTTCTCTGCTCGCAACCCCCACTTGTGGGGCGTCAATGGATAGGTGCGGACGAGAGGGATATTATGAGACCAAAATTAGGGGGTAGTGTAGTGGAAATTTTTGAAAATAAACACGAAAAACCGTGTTTTTCGATGTTTTTTATATAAAAAATTAAATTTAGAATAAAATTAAATATATCGCGGTCGCGGACACGCACGCCAGCTGTCAATTTGGTGGTTGTGAATTATTTAAAATCAAAATATTGCCAAAAAACAATAGGGATATCAAGAAAACAATTTAATTCCCTATCAATTATATGCCAAATTATAAATTCGTTAATATAATATAATTTTTGGATTCTGGACGTACGGACACACGCCGGACAGTGAGATATTAATTAATTACAAACGTTAATGCCAAAAACTAGACGAAAATCGATCAATTAGGACCCGAGAACTTCAAATTTTAATAAAATATGTCACCCCTTAGGTAGACTCGGTACTACTGTATACTGTACTGTGGAACAATAACAATGTGAATTTTTTGACTTTCTCTGCTCGCAACCCCCACTTGTGGGGCGTCAATGGATAGGTGCGGACGAGAGGGATATTATGAGACCAAAATTAGGGGGTAGTGTAGTGGAAATTTTTGAAAATAAACACGAAAAACCGTGTTTTTCGATGTTTTTTATATAAAAAATTAAATTTAGAATAAAATTAAATATATCGCGGTCGCGGACACGCACGCCAGCTGTCAATTTGGTGGTTGTGAATTATTTAAAATCAAAATATTGCCAAAAAACAATAGGGATATCAAGAAAACAATTTAATTCCCTATCAATTATATGCCAAATTATAAATTCGTTAATATAATATAATTTTTGGATTCTGGACGTACGGACACACGCCGGACAGTGAGATATTAATTAATTACAAACGTTAATGCCAAAAACTAGACGAAAATCGATCAATTAGGACCCGAGAACTTCAAATTTTAATAAAATATGTCACCCCTTAGGTAGACTCGGTACTACTGTATACTGTACTGTGGAACAATAACAATGTGAATTTTTTGACTTTCTCTGCTCGCAACCCCCACTTGTGGGGCGTCAATGGATAGGTGCGGACGAGAGGGATATTATGAGACCAAAATTAGGGGGTAGTGTAGTGGAAATTTTTGAAAATAAACACGAAAAACCGTGTTTTTCGATGTTTTTTATATAAAAAATTAAATTTAGAATAAAATTAAATATATCGCGGTCGCGGACACGCACGCCAGCTGTCAATTTGGTGGTTGTGAATTATTTAAAATCAAAATATTGCCAAAAAACAATAGGGATATCAAGAAAACAATTTAATTCCCTATCAATTATATGCCAAATTATAAATTCGTTAATATAATATAATTTTTGGATTCTGGACGTACGGACACACGCCGGACAGTGAGATATTAATTAATTACAAACGTTAATGCCAAAAACTAGACGAAAATCGATCAATTAGGACCCGAGAACTTCAAATTTTAATAAAATATGTCACCCCTTAGGTAGACTCGGTACTACTGTATACTGTACTGTGGAACAATAACAATGTGAATTTTTTGACTTTCTCTGCTCGCAACCCCCACTTGTGGGGCGTCAATGGATAGGTGCGGACGAGAGGGATATTATGAGACCAAAATTAGGGGGTAGTGTAGTGGAAATTTTTGAAAATAAACACGAAAAACCGTGTTTTTCGATGTTTTTTATATAAAAAATTAAATTTAGAATAAAATTAAATATATCGCGGTCGCGGACACGCACGCCAGCTGTCAATTTGGTGGTTGTGAATTATTTAAAATCAAAATATTGCCAAAAAACAATAGGGATATCAAGAAAACAATTTAATTCCCTATCAATTATATGCCAAATTATAAATTCGTTAATATAATATAATTTTTGGATTCTGGACGTACGGACACACGCCGGACAGTGAGATATTAATTAATTACAAACGTTAATGCCAAAAACTAGACGAAAATCGATCAATTAGGACCCGAGAACTTCAAATTTTAATAAAATATGTCACCCCTTAGGTAGACTCGGTACTACTGTATACTGTACTGTGGAACAATAACAATGTGAATTTTTTGACTTTCTCTGCTCGCAACCCCCACTTGTGGGGCGTCAATGGATAGGTGCGGACGAGAGGGATATTATGAGACCAAAATTAGGGGGTAGTGTAGTGGAAATTTTTGAAAATAAACACGAAAAACCGTGTTTTTCGATGTTTTTTATATAAAAAATTAAATTTAGAATAAAATTAAATATATCGCGGTCGCGGACACGCACGCCAGCTGTCAATTTGGTGGTTGTGAATTATTTAAAATCAAAATATTGCCAAAAAACAATAGGGATATCAAGAAAACAATTTAATTCCCTATCAATTATATGCCAAATTATAAATTCGTTAATATAATATAATTTTTGGATTCTGGACGTACGGACACACGCCGGACAGTGAGATATTAATTAATTACAAACGTTAATGCCAAAAACTAGACGAAAATCGATCAATTAGGACCCGAGAACTTCAAATTTTAATAAAATATGTCACCCCTTAGGTAGACTCGGTACTACTGTATACTGTACTGTGGAACAATAACAATGTGAATTTTTTGACTTTCTCTGCTCGCAACCCCCACTTGTGGGGCGTCAATGGATAGGTGCGGACGAGAGGGATATTATGAGACCAAAATTAGGGGGTAGTGTAGTGGAAATTTTTGAAAATAAACACGAAAAACCGTGTTTTTCGATGTTTTTTATATAAAAAATTAAATTTAGAATAAAATTAAATATATCGCGGTCGCGGACACGCACGCCAGCTGTCAATTTGGTGGTTGTGAATTATTTAAAATCAAAATATTGCCAAAAAACAATAGGGATATCAAGAAAACAATTTAATTCCCTATCAATTATATGCCAAATTATAAATTCGTTAATATAATATAATTTTTGGATTCTGGACGTACGGACACACGCCGGACAGTGAGATATTAATTAATTACAAACGTTAATGCCAAAAACTAGACGAAAATCGATCAATTAGGACCCGAGAACTTCAAATTTTAATAAAATATGTCACCCCTTAGGTAGACTCGGTACTACTGTATACTGTACTGTGGAACAATAACAATGTGAATTTTTTGACTTTCTCTGCTCGCAACCCCCACTTGTGGGGCGTCAATGGATAGGTGCGGACGAGAGGGATATTATGAGACCAAAATTAGGGGGTAGTGTAGTGGAAATTTTTGAAAATAAACACGAAAAACCGTGTTTTTCGATGTTTTTTATATAAAAAATTAAATTTAGAATAAAATTAAATATATCGCGGTCGCGGACACGCACGCCAGCTGTCAATTTGGTGGTTGTGAATTATTTAAAATCAAAATATTGCCAAAAAACAATAGGGATATCAAGAAAACAATTTAATTCCCTATCAATTATATGCCAAATTATAAATTCGTTAATATAATATAATTTTTGGATTCTGGACGTACGGACACACGCCGGACAGTGAGATATTAATTAATTACAAACGTTAATGCCAAAAACTAGACGAAAATCGATCAATTAGGACCCGAGAACTTCAAATTTTAATAAAATATGTCACCCCTTAGGTAGACTCGGTACTACTGTATACTGTACTGTGGAACAATAACAATGTGAATTTTTTGACTTTCTCTGCTCGCAACCCCCACTTGTGGGGCGTCAATGGATAGGTGCGGACGAGAGGGATATTATGAGACCAAAATTAGGGGGTAGTGTAGTGGAAATTTTTGAAAATAAACACGAAAAACCGTGTTTTTCGATGTTTTTTATATAAAAAATTAAATTTAGAATAAAATTAAATATATCGCGGTCGCGGACACGCACGCCAGCTGTCAATTTGGTGGTTGTGAATTATTTAAAATCAAAATATTGCCAAAAAACAATAGGGATATCAAGAAAACAATTTAATTCCCTATCAATTATATGCCAAATTATAAATTCGTTAATATAATATAATTTTTGGATTCTGGACGTACGGACACACGCCGGACAGTGAGATATTAATTAATTACAAACGTTAATGCCAAAAACTAGACGAAAATCGATCAATTAGGACCCGAGAACTTCAAATTTTAATAAAATATGTCACCCCTTAGGTAGACTCGGTACTACTGTATACTGTACTGTGGAACAATAACAATGTGAATTTTTTGACTTTCTCTGCTCGCAACCCCCACTTGTGGGGCGTCAATGGATAGGTGCGGACGAGAGGGATATTATGAGACCAAAATTAGGGGGTAGTGTAGTGGAAATTTTTGAAAATAAACACGAAAAACCGTGTTTTTCGATGTTTTTTATATAAAAAATTAAATTTAGAATAAAATTAAATATATCGCGGTCGCGGACACGCACGCCAGCTGTCAATTTGGTGGTTGTGAATTATTTAAAATCAAAATATTGCCAAAAAACAATAGGGATATCAAGAAAACAATTTAATTCCCTATCAATTATATGCCAAATTATAAATTCGTTAATATAATATAATTTTTGGATTCTGGACGTACGGACACACGCCGGACAGTGAGATATTAATTAATTACAAACGTTAATGCCAAAAACTAGACGAAAATCGATCAATTAGGACCCGAGAACTTCAAATTTTAATAAAATATGTCACCCCTTAGGTAGACTCGGTACTACTGTATACTGTACTGTGGAACAATAACAATGTGAATTTTTTGACTTTCTCTGCTCGCAACCCCCACTTGTGGGGCGTCAATGGATAGGTGCGGACGAGAGGGATATTATGAGACCAAAATTAGGGGGTAGTGTAGTGGAAATTTTTGAAAATAAACACGAAAAACCGTGTTTTGCGATGTTTTTTATATAAAAAATTAAATTTAGAATAAAATTAAATATATCGCGGTCGCGGACACGCACGCCAGCTGTCAATTTGGTGGTTGTGAATTATTTAAAATCAAAATATTGCCAAAAAACAATAGGGATATCAAGAAAACAATTTAATTCCCTATCAATTATATGCCAAATTATAAATTCGTTAATATAATATAATTTTTGGATTCTGGACGTACGGACACACGCCGGACAGTGAGATATTAATTAATTACAAACGTTAATGCCAAAAACTAGACGAAAATCGATCAATTAGGACCCGAGAACTTCAAATTTTAATAAAATATGTCACCCCTTAGGTAGACTCGGTACTACTGTATACTGTACTGTGGAACAATAACAATGTGAATTTTTTGACTTTCTCTGCTCGCAACCCCCACTTGTGGGGCGTCAATGGATAGGTGCGGACGAGAGGGATATTATGAGACCAAAATTAGGGGGTAGTGTAGTGGAAATTTTTGAAAATAAACACGAAAAACCGTGTTTTTCGATGTTTTTTATATAAAAAATTAAATTTAGAATAAAATTAAATATATCGCGGTCGCGGACACGCACGCCAGCTGTCAATTTGGTGGTTGTGAATTATTTAAAATCAAAATATTGCCAAAAAACAATAGGGATATCAAGAAAACAATTTAATTCCCTATCAATTATATGCCAAATTATAAATTCGTTAATATAATATAATTTTTGGATTCTGGACGTACGGACACACGCCGGACAGTGAGATATTAATTAATTACAAACGTTAATGCCAAAAACTAGACGAAAATCGATCAATTAGGACCCGAGAACTTCAAATTTTAATAAAATATGTCACCCCTTAGGTAGACTCGGTACTACTGTATACTGTACTGTGGAACAATAACAATGTGAATTTTTTGACTTTCTCTGCTCGCAACCCCCACTTGTGGGGCGTCAATGGATAGGTGCGGACGAGAGGGATATTATGAGACCAAAATTAGGGGGTAGTGTAGTGGAAATTTTTGAAAATAAACACGAAAAACCGTGTTTTTCGATGTTTTTTATATAAAAAATTAAATTTAGAATAAAATTAAATATATCGCGGTCGCGGACACGCACGCCAGCTGTCAATTTGGTGGTTGTGAATTATTTAAAATCAAAATATTGCCAAAAAACAATAGGGATATCAAGAAAACAATTTAATTCCCTATCAATTATATGCCAAATTATAAATTCGTTAATATAATATAATTTTTGGATTCTGGACGTACGGACACACGCCGGACAGTGAGATATTAATTAATTACAAACGTTAATGCCAAAAACTAGACGAAAATCGATCAATTAGGACCCGAGAACTTCAAATTTTAATAAAATATGTCACCCCTTAGGTAGACTCGGTACTACTGTATACTGTACTGTGGAACAATAACAATGTGAATTTTTTGACTTTCTCTGCTCGCAACCCCCACTTGTGGGGCGTCAATGGATAGGTGCGGACGAGAGGGATATTATGAGACCAAAATTAGGGGGTAGTGTAGTGGAAATTTTTGAAAATAAACACGAAAAACCGTGTTTTTCGATGTTTTTTATATAAAAAATTAAATTTAGAATAAAATTAAATATATCGCGGTCGCGGACACGCACGCCAGCTGTCAATTTGGTGGTTGTGAATTATTTAAAATCAAAATATTGCCAAAAAACAATAGGGATATCAAGAAAACAATTTAATTCCCTATCAATTATATGCCAAATTATAAATTCGTTAATATAATATAATTTTTGGATTCTGGACGTACGGACACACGCCGGACAGTGAGATATTAATTAATTACAAACGTTAATGCCAAAAACTAGACGAAAATCGATCAATTAGGACCCGAGAACTTCAAATTTTAATAAAATATGTCACCCCTTAGGTAGACTCGGTACTACTGTATACTGTACTGTGGAACAATAACAATGTGAATTTTTTGACTTTCTCTGCTCGCAACCCCCACTTGTGGGGCGTCAATGGATAGGTGCGGACGAGAGGGATATTATGAGACCAAAATTAGGGGGTAGTGTAGTGGAAATTTTTGAAAATAAACACGAAAAACCGTGTTTTTCGATGTTTTTTATATAAAAAATTAAATTTAGAATAAAATTAAATATATCGCGGTCGCGGACACGCACGCCAGCTGTCAATTTGGTGGTTGTGAATTATTTAAAATCAAAATATTGCCAAAAAACAATAGGGATATCAAGAAAACAATTTAATTCCCTATCAATTATATGCCAAATTATAAATTCGTTAATATAATATAATTTTTGGATTCTGGACGTACGGACACACGCCGGACAGTGAGATATTAATTAATTACAAACGTTAATGCCAAAAACTAGACGAAAATCGATCAATTAGGACCCGAGAACTTCAAATTTTAATAAAATATGTCACCCCTTAGGTAGACTCGGTACTACTGTATACTGTACTGTGGAACAATAACAATGTGAATTTTTTGACTTTCTCTGCTCGCAACCCCCACTTGTGGGGCGTCAATGGATAGGTGCGGACGAGAGGGATATTATGAGACCAAAATTAGGGGGTAGTGTAGTGGAAATTTTTGAAAATAAACACGAAAAACCGTGTTTTTCGATGTTTTTTATATAAAAAATTAAATTTAGAATAAAATTAAATATATCGCGGTCGCGGACACGCACGCCAGCTGTCAATTTGGTGGTTGTGAATTATTTAAAATCAAAATATTGCCAAAAAACAATAGGGATATCAAGAAAACAATTTAATTCCCTATCAATTATATGCCAAATTATAAATTCGTTAATATAATATAATTTTTGGATTCTGGACGTACGGACACACGCCGGACAGTGAGATATTAATTAATTACAAACGTTAATGCCAAAAACTAGACGAAAATCGATCAATTAGGACCCGAGAACTTCAAATTTTAATAAAATATGTCACCCCTTAGGTAGACTCGGTACTACTGTATACTGTACTGTGGAACAATAACAATGTGAATTTTTTGACTTTCTCTGCTCGCAACCCCCACTTGTGGGGCGTCAATGGATAGGTGCGGACGAGAGGGATATTATGAGACCAAAATTAGGGGGTAGTGTAGTGGAAATTTTTGAAAATAAACACGAAAAACCGTGTTTTTCGATGTTTTTTATATAAAAAATTAAATTTAGAATAAAATTAAATATATCGCGGTCGCGGACACGCACGCCAGCTGTCAATTTGGTGGTTGTGAATTATTTAAAATCAAAATATTGCCAAAAAACAATAGGGATATCAAGAAAACAATTTAATTCCCTATCAATTATATGCCAAATTATAAATTCGTTAATATAATATAATTTTTGGATTCTGGACGTACGGACACACGCCGGACAGTGAGATATTAATTAATTACAAACGTTAATGCCAAAAACTAGACGAAAATCGATCAATTAGGACCCGAGAACTTCAAATTTTAATAAAATATGTCACCCCTTAGGTAGACTCGGTACTACTGTATACTGTACTGTGGAACAATAACAATGTGAATTTTTTGACTTTCTCTGCTCGCAACCCCCACTTGTGGGGCGTCAATGGATAGGTGCGGACGAGAGGGATATTATGAGACCAAAATTAGGGGGTAGTGTAGTGGAAATTTTTGAAAATAAACACGAAAAACCGTGTTTTTCGATGTTTTTTATATAAAAAATTAAATTTAGAATAAAATTAAATATATCGCGGTCGCGGACACGCACGCCAGCTGTCAATTTGGTGGTTGTGAATTATTTAAAATCAAAATATTGCCAAAAAACAATAGGGATATCAAGAAAACAATTTAATTCCCTATCAATTATATGCCAAATTATAAATTCGTTAATATAATATAATTTTTGGATTCTGGACGTACGGACACACGCCGGACAGTGAGATATTAATTAATTACAAACGTTAATGCCAAAAACTAGACGAAAATCGATCAATTAGGACCCGAGAACTTCAAATTTTAATAAAATATGTCACCCCTTAGGTAGACTCGGTACTACTGTATACTGTACTGTGGAACAATAACAATGTGAATTTTTTGACTTTCTCTGCTCGCAACCCCCACTTGTGGGGCGTCAATGGATAGGTGCGGACGAGAGGGATATTATGAGACCAAAATTAGGGGGTAGTGTAGTGGAAATTTTTGAAAATAAACACGAAAAACCGTGTTTTTCGATGTTTTTTATATAAAAAATTAAATTTAGAATAAAATTAAATATATCGCGGTCGCGGACACGCACGCCAGCTGTCAATTTGGTGGTTGTGAATTATTTAAAATCAAAATATTGCCAAAAAACAATAGGGATATCAAGAAAACAATTTAATTCCCTATCAATTATATGCCAAATTATAAATTCGTTAATATAATATAATTTTTGGATTCTGGACGTACGGACACACGCCGGACAGTGAGATATTAATTAATTACAAACGTTAATGCCAAAAACTAGACGAAAATCGATCAATTAGGACCCGAGAACTTCAAATTTTAATAAAATATGTCACCCCTTAGGTAGACTCGGTACTACTGTATACTGTACTGTGGAACAATAACAATGTGAATTTTTTGACTTTCTCTGCTCGCAACCCCCACTTGTGGGGCGTCAATGGATAGGTGCGGACGAGAGGGATATTATGAGACCAAAATTAGGGGGTAGTGTAGTGGAAATTTTTGAAAATAAACACGAAAAACCGTGTTTTTCGATGTTTTTTATATAAAAAATTAAATTTAGAATAAAATTAAATATATCGCGGTCGCGGACACGCACGCCAGCTGTCAATTTGGTGGTTGTGAATTATTTAAAATCAAAATATTGCCAAAAAACAATAGGGATATCAAGAAAACAATTTAATTCCCTATCAATTATATGCCAAATTATAAATTCGTTAATATAATATAATTTTTGGATTCTGGACGTACGGACACACGCCGGACAGTGAGATATTAATTAATTACAAACGTTAATGCCAAAAACTAGACGAAAATCGATCAATTAGGACCCGAGAACTTCAAATTTTAATAAAATATGTCACCCCTTAGGTAGACTCGGTACTACTGTATACTGTACTGTGGAACAATAACAATGTGAATTTTTTGACTTTCTCTGCTCGCAACCCCCACTTGTGGGGCGTCAATGGATAGGTGCGGACGAGAGGGATATTATGAGACCAAAATTAGGGGGTAGTGTAGTGGAAATTTTTGAAAATAAACACGAAAAACCGTGTTTTTCGATGTTTTTTATATAAAAAATTAAATTTAGAATAAAATTAAATATATCGCGGTCGCGGACACGCACGCCAGCTGTCAATTTGGTGGTTGTGAATTATTTAAAATCAAAATATTGCCAAAAAACAATAGGGATATCAAGAAAACAATTTAATTCCCTATCAATTATATGCCAAATTATAAATTCGTTAATATAATATAATTTTTGGATTCTGGACGTACGGACACACGCCGGACAGTGAGATATTAATTAATTACAAACGTTAATGCCAAAAACTAGACGAAAATCGATCAATTAGGACCCGAGAACTTCAAATTTTAATAAAATATGTCACCCCTTAGGTAGACTCGGTACTACTGTATACTGTACTGTGGAACAATAACAATGTGAATTTTTTGACTTTCTCTGCTCGCAACCCCCACTTGTGGGGCGTCAATGGATAGGTGCGGACGAGAGGGATATTATGAGACCAAAATTAGGGGGTAGTGTAGTGGAAATTTTTGAAAATAAACACGAAAAACCGTGTTTTTCGATGTTTTTTATATAAAAAATTAAATTTAGAATAAAATTAAATATATCGCGGTCGCGGACACGCACGCCAGCTGTCAATTTGGTGGTTGTGAATTATTTAAAATCAAAATATTGCCAAAAAACAATAGGGATATCAAGAAAACAATTTAATTCCCTATCAATTATATGCCAAATTATAAATTCGTTAATATAATATAATTTTTGGATTCTGGACGTACGGACACACGCCGGACAGTGAGATATTAATTAATTACAAACGTTAATGCCAAAAACTAGACGAAAATCGATCAATTAGGACCCGAGAACTTCAAATTTTAATAAAATATGTCACCCCTTAGGTAGACTCGGTACTACTGTATACTGTACTGTGGAACAATAACAATGTGAATTTTTTGACTTTCTCTGCTCGCAACCCCCACTTGTGGGGCGTCAATGGATAGGTGCGGACGAGAGGGATATTATGAGACCAAAATTAGGGGGTAGTGTAGTGGAAATTTTTGAAAATAAACACGAAAAACCGTGTTTTTCGATGTTTTTTATATAAAAAATTAAATTTAGAATAAAATTAAATATATCGCGGTCGCGGACACGCACGCCAGCTGTCAATTTGGTGGTTGTGAATTATTTAAAATCAAAATATTGCCAAAAAACAATAGGGATATCAAGAAAACAATTTAATTCCCTATCAATTATATGCCAAATTATAAATTCGTTAATATAATATAATTTTTGGATTCTGGACGTACGGACACACGCCGGACAGTGAGATATTAATTAATTACAAACGTTAATGCCAAAAACTAGACGAAAATCGATCAATTAGGACCCGAGAACTTCAAATTTTAATAAAATATGTCACCCCTTAGGTAGACTCGGTACTACTGTATACTGTACTGTGGAACAATAACAATGTGAATTTTTTGACTTTCTCTGCTCGCAACCCCCACTTGTGGGGCGTCAATGGATAGGTGCGGACGAGAGGGATATTATGAGACCAAAATTAGGGGGTAGTGTAGTGGAAATTTTTGAAAATAAACACGAAAAACCGTGTTTTTCGATGTTTTTTATATAAAAAATTAAATTTAGAATAAAATTAAATATATCGCGGTCGCGGACACGCACGCCAGCTGTCAATTTGGTGGTTGTGAATTATTTAAAATCAAAATATTGCCAAAAAACAATAGGGATATCAAGAAAACAATTTAATTCCCTATCAATTATATGCCAAATTATAAATTCGTTAATATAATATAATTTTTGGATTCTGGACGTACGGACACACGCCGGACAGTGAGATATTAATTAATTACAAACGTTAATGCCAAAAACTAGACGAAAATCGATCAATTAGGACCCGAGAACTTCAAATTTTAATAAAATATGTCACCCCTTAGGTAGACTCGGTACTACTGTATACTGTACTGTGGAACAATAACAATGTGAATTTTTTGACTTTCTCTGCTCGCAACCCCCACTTGTGGGGCGTCAATGGATAGGTGCGGACGAGAGGGATATTATGAGACCAAAATTAGGGGGTAGTGTAGTGGAAATTTTTGAAAATAAACACGAAAAACCGTGTTTTTCGATGTTTTTTATATAAAAAATTAAATTTAGAATAAAATTAAATATATCGCGGTCGCGGACACGCACGCCAGCTGTCAATTTGGTGGTTGTGAATTATTTAAAATCAAAATATTGCCAAAAAACAATAGGGATATCAAGAAAACAATTTAATTCCCTATCAATTATATGCCAAATTATAAATTCGTTAATATAATATAATTTTTGGATTCTGGACGTACGGACACACGCCGGACAGTGAGATATTAATTAATTACAAACGTTAATGCCAAAAACTAGACGAAAATCGATCAATTAGGACCCGAGAACTTCAAATTTTAATAAAATATGTCACCCCTTAGGTAGACTCGGTACTACTGTATACTGTACTGTGGAACAATAACAATGTGAATTTTTTGACTTTCTCTGCTCGCAACCCCCACTTGTGGGGCGTCAATGGATAGGTGCGGACGAGAGGGATATTATGAGACCAAAATTAGGGGGTAGTGTAGTGGAAATTTTTGAAAATAAACACGAAAAACCGTGTTTTTCGATGTTTTTTATATAAAAAATTAAATTTAGAATAAAATTAAATATATCGCGGTCGCGGACACGCACGCCAGCTGTCAATTTGGTGGTTGTGAATTATTTAAAATCAAAATATTGCCAAAAAACAATAGGGATATCAAGAAAACAATTTAATTCCCTATCAATTATATGCCAAATTATAAATTCGTTAATATAATATAATTTTTGGATTCTGGACGTACGGACACACGCCGGACAGTGAGATATTAATTAATTACAAACGTTAATGCCAAAAACTAGACGAAAATCGATCAATTAGGACCCGAGAACTTCAAATTTTAATAAAATATGTCACCCCTTAGGTAGACTCGGTACTACTGTATACTGTACTGTGGAACAATAACAATGTGAATTTTTTGACTTTCTCTGCTCGCAACCCCCACTTGTGGGGCGTCAATGGATAGGTGCGGACGAGAGGGATATTATGAGACCAAAATTAGGGGGTAGTGTAGTGGAAATTTTTGAAAATAAACACGAAAAACCGTGTTTTTCGATGTTTTTTATATAAAAAATTAAATTTAGAATAAAATTAAATATATCGCGGTCGCGGACACGCACGCCAGCTGTCAATTTGGTGGTTGTGAATTATTTAAAATCAAAATATTGCCAAAAAACAATAGGGATATCAAGAAAACAATTTAATTCCCTATCAATTATATGCCAAATTATAAATTCGTTAATATAATATAATTTTTGGATTCTGGACGTACGGACACACGCCGGACAGTGAGATATTAATTAATTACAAACGTTAATGCCAAAAACTAGACGAAAATCGATCAATTAGGACCCGAGAACTTCAAATTTTAATAAAATATGTCACCCCTTAGGTAGACTCGGTACTACTGTATACTGTACTGTGGAACAATAACAATGTGAATTTTTTGACTTTCTCTGCTCGCAACCCCCACTTGTGGGGCGTCAATGGATAGGTGCGGACGAGAGGGATATTATGAGACCAAAATTAGGGGGTAGTGTAGTGGAAATTTTTGAAAATAAACACGAAAAACCGTGTTTTTCGATGTTTTTTATATAAAAAATTAAATTTAGAATAAAATTAAATATATCGCGGTCGCGGACACGCACGCCAGCTGTCAATTTGGTGGTTGTGAATTATTTAAAATCAAAATATTGCCAAAAAACAATAGGGATATCAAGAAAACAATTTAATTCCCTATCAATTATATGCCAAATTATAAATTCGTTAATATAATATAATTTTTGGATTCTGGACGTACGGACACACGCCGGACAGTGAGATATTAATTAATTACAAACGTTAATGCCAAAAACTAGACGAAAATCGATCAATTAGGACCCGAGAACTTCAAATTTTAATAAAATATGTCACCCCTTAGGTAGACTCGGTACTACTGTATACTGTACTGTGGAACAATAACAATGTGAATTTTTTGACTTTCTCTGCTCGCAACCCCCACTTGTGGGGCGTCAATGGATAGGTGCGGACGAGAGGGATATTATGAGACCAAAATTAGGGGGTAGTGTAGTGGAAATTTTTGAAAATAAACACGAAAAACCGTGTTTTTCGATGTTTTTTATATAAAAAATTAAATTTAGAATAAAATTAAATATATCGCGGTCGCGGACACGCACGCCAGCTGTCAATTTGGTGGTTGTGAATTATTTAAAATCAAAATATTGCCAAAAAACAATAGGGATATCAAGAAAACAATTTAATTCCCTATCAATTATATGCCAAATTATAAATTCGTTAATATAATATAATTTTTGGATTCTGGACGTACGGACACACGCCGGACAGTGAGATATTAATTAATTACAAACGTTAATGCCAAAAACTAGACGAAAATCGATCAATTAGGACCCGAGAACTTCAAATTTTAATAAAATATGTCACCCCTTAGGTAGACTCGGTACTACTGTATACTGTACTGTGGAACAATAACAATGTGAATTTTTTGACTTTCTCTGCTCGCAACCCCCACTTGTGGGGCGTCAATGGATAGGTGCGGACGAGAGGGATATTATGAGACCAAAATTAGGGGGTAGTGTAGTGGAAATTTTTGAAAATAAACACGAAAAACCGTGTTTTTCGATGTTTTTTATATAAAAAATTAAATTTAGAATAAAATTAAATATATCGCGGTCGCGGACACGCACGCCAGCTGTCAATTTGGTGGTTGTGAATTATTTAAAATCAAAATATTGCCAAAAAACAATAGGGATATCAAGAAAACAATTTAATTCCCTATCAATTATATGCCAAATTATAAATTCGTTAATATAATATAATTTTTGGATTCTGGACGTACGGACACACGCCGGACAGTGAGATATTAATTAATTACAAACGTTAATGCCAAAAACTAGACGAAAATCGATCAATTAGGACCCGAGAACTTCAAATTTTAATAAAATATGTCACCCCTTAGGTAGACTCGGTACTACTGTATACTGTACTGTGGAACAATAACAATGTGAATTTTTTGACTTTCTCTGCTCGCAACCCCCACTTGTGGGGCGTCAATGGATAGGTGCGGACGAGAGGGATATTATGAGACCAAAATTAGGGGGTAGTGTAGTGGAAATTTTTGAAAATAAACACGAAAAACCGTGTTTTTCGATGTTTTTTATATAAAAAATTAAATTTAGAATAAAATTAAATATATCGCGGTCGCGGACACGCACGCCAGCTGTCAATTTGGTGGTTGTGAATTATTTAAAATCAAAATATTGCCAAAAAACAATAGGGATATCAAGAAAACAATTTAATTCCCTATCAATTATATGCCAAATTATAAATTCGTTAATATAATATAATTTTTGGATTCTGGACGTACGGACACACGCCGGACAGTGAGATATTAATTAATTACAAACGTTAATGCCAAAAACTAGACGAAAATCGATCAATTAGGACCCGAGAACTTCAAATTTTAATAAAATATGTCACCCCTTAGGTAGACTCGGTACTACTGTATACTGTACTGTGGAACAATAACAATGTGAATTTTTTGACTTTCTCTGCTCGCAACCCCCACTTGTGGGGCGTCAATGGATAGGTGCGGACGAGAGGGATATTATGAGACCAAAATTAGGGGGTAGTGTAGTGGAAATTTTTGAAAATAAACACGAAAAACCGTGTTTTGCGATGTTTTTTATATAAAAAATTAAATTTAGAATAAAATTAAATATATCGCGGTCGCGGACACGCACGCCAGCTGTCAATTTGGTGGTTGTGAATTATTTAAAATCAAAATATTGCCAAAAAACAATAGGGATATCAAGAAAACAATTTAATTCCCTATCAATTATATGCCAAATTATAAATTCGTTAATATAATATAATTTTTGGATTCTGGACGTACGGACACACGCCGGACAGTGAGATATTAATTAATTACAAACGTTAATGCCAAAAACTAGACGAAAATCGATCAATTAGGACCCGAGAACTTCAAATTTTAATAAAATATGTCACCCCTTAGGTAGACTCGGTACTACTGTATACTGTACTGTGGAACAATAACAATGTGAATTTTTTGACTTTCTCTGCTCGCAACCCCCACTTGTGGGGCGTCAATGGATAGGTGCGGACGAGAGGGATATTATGAGACCAAAATTAGGGGGTAGTGTAGTGGAAATTTTTGAAAATAAACACGAAAAACCGTGTTTTTCGATGTTTTTTATATAAAAAATTAAATTTAGAATAAAATTAAATATATCGCGGTCGCGGACACGCACGCCAGCTGTCAATTTGGTGGTTGTGAATTATTTAAAATCAAAATATTGCCAAAAAACAATAGGGATATCAAGAAAACAATTTAATTCCCTATCAATTATATGCCAAATTATAAATTCGTTAATATAATATAATTTTTGGATTCTGGACGTACGGACACACGCCGGACAGTGAGATATTAATTAATTACAAACGTTAATGCCAAAAACTAGACGAAAATCGATCAATTAGGACCCGAGAACTTCAAATTTTAATAAAATATGTCACCCCTTAGGTAGACTCGGTACTACTGTATACTGTACTGTGGAACAATAACAATGTGAATTTTTTGACTTTCTCTGCTCGCAACCCCCACTTGTGGGGCGTCAATGGATAGGTGCGGACGAGAGGGATATTATGAGACCAAAATTAGGGGGTAGTGTAGTGGAAATTTTTGAAAATAAACACGAAAAACCGTGTTTTTCGATGTTTTTTATATAAAAAATTAAATTTAGAATAAAATTAAATATATCGCGGTCGCGGACACGCACGCCAGCTGTCAATTTGGTGGTTGTGAATTATTTAAAATCAAAATATTGCCAAAAAACAATAGGGATATCAAGAAAACAATTTAATTCCCTATCAATTATATGCCAAATTATAAATTCGTTAATATAATATAATTTTTGGATTCTGGACGTACGGACACACGCCGGACAGTGAGATATTAATTAATTACAAACGTTAATGCCAAAAACTAGACGAAAATCGATCAATTAGGACCCGAGAACTTCAAATTTTAATAAAATATGTCACCCCTTAGGTAGACTCGGTACTACTGTATACTGTACTGTGGAACAATAACAATGTGAATTTTTTGACTTTCTCTGCTCGCAACCCCCACTTGTGGGGCGTCAATGGATAGGTGCGGACGAGAGGGATATTATGAGACCAAAATTAGGGGGTAGTGTAGTGGAAATTTTTGAAAATAAACACGAAAAACCGTGTTTTTCGATGTTTTTTATATAAAAAATTAAATTTAGAATAAAATTAAATATATCGCGGTCGCGGACACGCACGCCAGCTGTCAATTTGGTGGTTGTGAATTATTTAAAATCAAAATATTGCCAAAAAACAATAGGGATATCAAGAAAACAATTTAATTCCCTATCAATTATATGCCAAATTATAAATTCGTTAATATAATATAATTTTTGGATTCTGGACGTACGGACACACGCCGGACAGTGAGATATTAATTAATTACAAACGTTAATGCCAAAAACTAGACGAAAATCGATCAATTAGGACCCGAGAACTTCAAATTTTAATAAAATATGTCACCCCTTAGGTAGACTCGGTACTACTGTATACTGTACTGTGGAACAATAACAATGTGAATTTTTTGACTTTCTCTGCTCGCAACCCCCACTTGTGGGGCGTCAATGGATAGGTGCGGACGAGAGGGATATTATGAGACCAAAATTAGGGGGTAGTGTAGTGGAAATTTTTGAAAATAAACACGAAAAACCGTGTTTTTCGATGTTTTTTATATAAAAAATTAAATTTAGAATAAAATTAAATATATCGCGGTCGCGGACACGCACGCCAGCTGTCAATTTGGTGGTTGTGAATTATTTAAAATCAAAATATTGCCAAAAAACAATAGGGATATCAAGAAAACAATTTAATTCCCTATCAATTATATGCCAAATTATAAATTCGTTAATATAATATAATTTTTGGATTCTGGACGTACGGACACACGCCGGACAGTGAGATATTAATTAATTACAAACGTTAATGCCAAAAACTAGACGAAAATCGATCAATTAGGACCCGAGAACTTCAAATTTTAATAAAATATGTCACCCCTTAGGTAGACTCGGTACTACTGTATACTGTACTGTGGAACAATAACAATGTGAATTTTTTGACTTTCTCTGCTCGCAACCCCCACTTGTGGGGCGTCAATGGATAGGTGCGGACGAGAGGGATATTATGAGACCAAAATTAGGGGGTAGTGTAGTGGAAATTTTTGAAAATAAACACGAAAAACCGTGTTTTTCGATGTTTTTTATATAAAAAATTAAATTTAGAATAAAATTAAATATATCGCGGTCGCGGACACGCACGCCAGCTGTCAATTTGGTGGTTGTGAATTATTTAAAATCAAAATATTGCCAAAAAACAATAGGGATATCAAGAAAACAATTTAATTCCCTATCAATTATATGCCAAATTATAAATTCGTTAATATAATATAATTTTTGGATTCTGGACGTACGGACACACGCCGGACAGTGAGATATTAATTAATTACAAACGTTAATGCCAAAAACTAGACGAAAATCGATCAATTAGGACCCGAGAACTTCAAATTTTAATAAAATATGTCACCCCTTAGGTAGACTCGGTACTACTGTATACTGTACTGTGGAACAATAACAATGTGAATTTTTTGACTTTCTCTGCTCGCAACCCCCACTTGTGGGGCGTCAATGGATAGGTGCGGACGAGAGGGATATTATGAGACCAAAATTAGGGGGTAGTGTAGTGGAAATTTTTGAAAATAAACACGAAAAACCGTGTTTTTCGATGTTTTTTATATAAAAAATTAAATTTAGAATAAAATTAAATATATCGCGGTCGCGGACACGCACGCCAGCTGTCAATTTGGTGGTTGTGAATTATTTAAAATCAAAATATTGCCAAAAAACAATAGGGATATCAAGAAAACAATTTAATTCCCTATCAATTATATGCCAAATTATAAATTCGTTAATATAATATAATTTTTGGATTCTGGACGTACGGACACACGCCGGACAGTGAGATATTAATTAATTACAAACGTTAATGCCAAAAACTAGACGAAAATCGATCAATTAGGACCCGAGAACTTCAAATTTTAATAAAATATGTCACCCCTTAGGTAGACTCGGTACTACTGTATACTGTACTGTGGAACAATAACAATGTGAATTTTTTGACTTTCTCTGCTCGCAACCCCCACTTGTGGGGCGTCAATGGATAGGTGCGGACGAGAGGGATATTATGAGACCAAAATTAGGGGGTAGTGTAGTGGAAATTTTTGAAAATAAACACGAAAAACCGTGTTTTTCGATGTTTTTTATATAAAAAATTAAATTTAGAATAAAATTAAATATATCGCGGTCGCGGACACGCACGCCAGCTGTCAATTTGGTGGTTGTGAATTATTTAAAATCAAAATATTGCCAAAAAACAATAGGGATATCAAGAAAACAATTTAATTCCCTATCAATTATATGCCAAATTATAAATTCGTTAATATAATATAATTTTTGGATTCTGGACGTACGGACACACGCCGGACAGTGAGATATTAATTAATTACAAACGTTAATGCCAAAAACTAGACGAAAATCGATCAATTAGGACCCGAGAACTTCAAATTTTAATAAAATATGTCACCCCTTAGGTAGACTCGGTACTACTGTATACTGTACTGTGGAACAATAACAATGTGAATTTTTTGACTTTCTCTGCTCGCAACCCCCACTTGTGGGGCGTCAATGGATAGGTGCGGACGAGAGGGATATTATGAGACCAAAATTAGGGGGTAGTGTAGTGGAAATTTTTGAAAATAAACACGAAAAACCGTGTTTTTCGATGTTTTTTATATAAAAAATTAAATTTAGAATAAAATTAAATATATCGCGGTCGCGGACACGCACGCCAGCTGTCAATTTGGTGGTTGTGAATTATTTAAAATCAAAATATTGCCAAAAAACAATAGGGATATCAAGAAAACAATTTAATTCCCTATCAATTATATGCCAAATTATAAATTCGTTAATATAATATAATTTTTGGATTCTGGACGTACGGACACACGCCGGACAGTGAGATATTAATTAATTACAAACGTTAATGCCAAAAACTAGACGAAAATCGATCAATTAGGACCCGAGAACTTCAAATTTTAATAAAATATGTCACCCCTTAGGTAGACTCGGTACTACTGTATACTGTACTGTGGAACAATAACAATGTGATTTTTTTGACTTTCTCTGCTCGCAACCCCCACTTGTGGGGCGTCAATGGATAGGTGCGGACGAGAGGGATATTATGAGACCAAAATTAGGGGGTAGTGTAGTGGAAATTTTTGAAAATAAACACGAAAAACCGTGTTTTTCGATGTTTTTTATATAAAAAATTAAATTTAGAATAAAATTAAATATATCGCGGTCGCGGACACGCACGCCAGCTGTCAATTTGGTGGTTGTGAATTATTTAAAATCAAAATATTGCCAAAAAACAATAGGGATATCAAGAAAACAATTTAATTCCCTATCAATTATATGCCAAATTATAAATTCGTTAATATAATATAATTTTTGGATTCTGGACGTACGGACACACGCCGGACAGTGAGATATTAATTAATTACAAACGTTAATGCCAAAAACTAGACGAAAATCGATCAATTAGGACCCGAGAACTTCAAATTTTAATAAAATATGTCACCCCTTAGGTAGACTCGGTACTACTGTATACTGTACTGTGGAACAATAACAATGTGAATTTTTTGACTTTCTCTGCTCGCAACCCCCACTTGTGGGGCGTCAATGGATAGGTGCGGACGAGAGGGATATTATGAGACCAAAATTAGGGGGTAGTGTAGTGGAAATTTTTGAAAATAAACACGAAAAACCGTGTTTTTCGATGTTTTTTATATAAAAAATTAAATTTAGAATAAAATTAAATATATCGCGGTCGCGGACACGCACGCCAGCTGTCAATTTGGTGGTTGTGAATTATTTAAAATCAAAATATTGCCAAAAAACAATAGGGATATCAAGAAAACAATTTAATTCCCTATCAATTATATGCCAAATTATAAATTCGTTAATATAATATAATTTTTGGATTCTGGACGTACGGACACACGCCGGACAGTGAGATATTAATTAATTACAAACGTTAATGCCAAAAACTAGACGAAAATCGATCAATTAGGACCCGAGAACTTCAAATTTTAATAAAATATGTCACCCCTTAGGTAGACTCGGTACTACTGTATACTGTACTGTGGAACAATAACAATGTGAATTTTTTGACTTTCTCTGCTCGCAACCCCCACTTGTGGGGCGTCAATGGATAGGTGCGGACGAGAGGGATATTATGAGACCAAAATTAGGGGGTAGTGTAGTGGAAATTTTTGAAAATAAACACGAAAAACCGTGTTTTTCGATGTTTTTTATATAAAAAATTAAATTTAGAATAAAATTAAATATATCGCGGTCGCGGACACGCACGCCAGCTGTCAATTTGGTGGTTGTGAATTATTTAAAATCAAAATATTGCCAAAAAACAATAGGGATATCAAGAAAACAATTTAATTCCCTATCAATTATATGCCAAATTATAAATTCGTTAATATAATATAATTTTTGGATTCTGGACGTACGGACACACGCCGGACAGTGAGATATTAATTAATTACAAACGTTAATGCCAAAAACTAGACGAAAATCGATCAATTAGGACCCGAGAACTTCAAATTTTAATAAAATATGTCACCCCTTAGGTAGACTCGGTACTACTGTATACTGTACTGTGGAACAATAACAATGTGAATTTTTTGACTTTCTCTGCTCGCAACCCCCACTTGTGGGGCGTCAATGGATAGGTGCGGACGAGAGGGATATTATGAGACCAAAATTAGGGGGTAGTGTAGTGGAAATTTTTGAAAATAAACACGAAAAACCGTGTTTTTCGATGTTTTTTATATAAAAAATTAAATTTAGAATAAAATTAAATATATCGCGGTCGCGGACACGCACGCCAGCTGTCAATTTGGTGGTTGTGAATTATTTAAAATCAAAATATTGCCAAAAAACAATAGGGATATCAAGAAAACAATTTAATTCCCTATCAATTATATGCCAAATTATAAATTCGTTAATATAATATAATTTTTGGATTCTGGACGTACGGACACACGCCGGACAGTGAGATATTAATTAATTACAAACGTTAATGCCAAAAACTAGACGAAAATCGATCAATTAGGACCCGAGAACTTCAAATTTTAATAAAATATGTCACCCCTTAGGTAGACTCGGTACTACTGTATACTGTACTGTGGAACAATAACAATGTGAATTTTTTGACTTTCTCTGCTCGCAACCCCCACTTGTGGGGCGTCAATGGATAGGTGCGGACGAGAGGGATATTATGAGACCAAAATTAGGGGGTAGTGTAGTGGAAATTTTTGAAAATAAACACGAAAAACCGTGTTTTTCGATGTTTTTTATATAAAAAATTAAATTTAGAATAAAATTAAATATATCGCGGTCGCGGACACGCACGCCAGCTGTCAATTTGGTGGTTGTGAATTATTTAAAATCAAAATATTGCCAAAAAACAATAGGGATATCAAGAAAACAATTTAATTCCCTATCAATTATATGCCAAATTATAAATTCGTTAATATAATATAATTTTTGGATTCTGGACGTACGGACACACGCCGGACAGTGAGATATTAATTAATTACAAACGTTAATGCCAAAAACTAGACGAAAATCGATCAATTAGGACCCGAGAACTTCAAATTTTAATAAAATATGTCACCCCTTAGGTAGACTCGGTACTACTGTATACTGTACTGTGGAACAATAACAATGTGAATTTTTTGACTTTCTCTGCTCGCAACCCCCACTTGTGGGGCGTCAATGGATAGGTGCGGACGAGAGGGATATTATGAGACCAAAATTAGGGGGTAGTGTAGTGGAAATTTTTGAAAATAAACACGAAAAACCGTGTTTTTCGATGTTTTTTATATAAAAAATTAAATTTAGAATAAAATTAAATATATCGCGGTCGCGGACACGCACGCCAGCTGTCAATTTGGTGGTTGTGAATTATTTAAAATCAAAATATTGCCAAAAAACAATAGGGATATCAAGAAAACAATTTAATTCCCTATCAATTATATGCCAAATTATAAATTCGTTAATATAATATAATTTTTGGATTCTGGACGTACGGACACACGCCGGACAGTGAGATATTAATTAATTACAAACGTTAATGCCAAAAACTAGACGAAAATCGATCAATTAGGACCCGAGAACTTCAAATTTTAATAAAATATGTCACCCCTTAGGTAGACTCGGTACTACTGTATACTGTACTGTGGAACAATAACAATGTGAATTTTTTGACTTTCTCTGCTCGCAACCCCCACTTGTGGGGCGTCAATGGATAGGTGCGGACGAGAGGGATATTATGAGACCAAAATTAGGGGGTAGTGTAGTGGAAATTTTTGAAAATAAACACGAAAAACCGTGTTTTTCGATGTTTTTTATATAAAAAATTAAATTTAGAATAAAATTAAATATATCGCGGTCGCGGACACGCACGCCAGCTGTCAATTTGGTGGTTGTGAATTATTTAAAATCAAAATATTGCCAAAAAACAATAGGGATATCAAGAAAACAATTTAATTCCCTATCAATTATATGCCAAATTATAAATTCGTTAATATAATATAATTTTTGGATTCTGGACGTACGGACACACGCCGGACAGTGAGATATTAATTAATTACAAACGTTAATGCCAAAAACTAGACGAAAATCGATCAATTAGGACCCGAGAACTTCAAATTTTAATAAAATATGTCACCCCTTAGGTAGACTCGGTACTACTGTATACTGTACTGTGGAACAATAACAATGTGAATTTTTTGACTTTCTCTGCTCGCAACCCCCACTTGTGGGGCGTCAATGGATAGGTGCGGACGAGAGGGATATTATGAGACCAAAATTAGGGGGTAGTGTAGTGGAAATTTTTGAAAATAAACACGAAAAACCGTGTTTTTCGATGTTTTTTATATAAAAAATTAAATTTAGAATAAAATTAAATATATCGCGGTCGCGGACACGCACGCCAGCTGTCAATTTGGTGGTTGTGAATTATTTAAAATCAAAATATTGCCAAAAAACAATAGGGATATCAAGAAAACAATTTAATTCCCTATCAATTATATGCCAAATTATAAATTCGTTAATATAATATAATTTTTGGATTCTGGACGTACGGACACACGCCGGACAGTGAGATATTAATTAATTACAAACGTTAATGCCAAAAACTAGACGAAAATCGATCAATTAGGACCCGAGAACTTCAAATTTTAATAAAATATGTCACCCCTTAGGTAGACTCGGTACTACTGTATACTGTACTGTGGAACAATAACAATGTGAATTTTTTGACTTTCTCTGCTCGCAACCCCCACTTGTGGGGCGTCAATGGATAGGTGCGGACGAGAGGGATATTATGAGACCAAAATTAGGGGGTAGTGTAGTGGAAATTTTTGAAAATAAACACGAAAAACCGTGTTTTTCGATGTTTTTTATATAAAAAATTAAATTTAGAATAAAATTAAATATATCGCGGTCGCGGACACGCACGCCAGCTGTCAATTTGGTGGTTGTGAATTATTTAAAATCAAAATATTGCCAAAAAACAATAGGGATATCAAGAAAACAATTTAATTCCCTATCAATTATATGCCAAATTATAAATTCGTTAATATAATATAATTTTTGGATTCTGGACGTACGGACACACGCCGGACAGTGAGATATTAATTAATTACAAACGTTAATGCCAAAAACTAGACGAAAATCGATCAATTAGGACCCGAGAACTTCAAATTTTAATAAAATATGTCACCCCTTAGGTAGACTCGGTACTACTGTATACTGTACTGTGGAACAATAACAATGTGAATTTTTTGACTTTCTCTGCTCGCAACCCCCACTTGTGGGGCGTCAATGGATAGGTGCGGACGAGAGGGATATTATGAGACCAAAATTAGGGGGTAGTGTAGTGGAAATTTTTGAAAATAAACACGAAAAACCGTGTTTTTCGATGTTTTTTATATAAAAAATTAAATTTAGAATAAAATTAAATATATCGCGGTCGCGGACACGCACGCCAGCTGTCAATTTGGTGGTTGTGAATTATTTAAAATCAAAATATTGCCAAAAAACAATAGGGATATCAAGAAAACAATTTAATTCCCTATCAATTATATGCCAAATTATAAATTCGTTAATATAATATAATTTTTGGATTCTGGACGTACGGACACACGCCGGACAGTGAGATATTAATTAATTACAAACGTTAATGCCAAAAACTAGACGAAAATCGATCAATTAGGACCCGAGAACTTCAAATTTTAATAAAATATGTCACCCCTTAGGTAGACTCGGTACTACTGTATACTGTACTGTGGAACAATAACAATGTGAATTTTTTGACTTTCTCTGCTCGCAACCCCCACTTGTGGGGCGTCAATGG
Source organism: Xylocampa areola (assembly GCA_935421205.1). Classification (NCBI taxonomy): domain Eukaryota; kingdom Metazoa; phylum Arthropoda; class Insecta; order Lepidoptera; family Noctuidae; genus Xylocampa; species Xylocampa areola. Next base: position 5,167 of record CAKXYV010000008.1, on the reverse strand, counting down.
ATAGGTGCGGACGAGAGGGATATTATGAGACCAAAATTAGGGGGTAGTGTAGTGGAAATTTTTGAAAATAAACACGAAAAACCGTGTTTTTCGATGTTTTTTATATAAAAAATTAAATTTAGAATAAAATTAAATATATCGCGGTCGCGGACACGCACGCCAGCTGTCAATTTGGTGGTTGTGAATTATTTAAAATCAAAATATTGCCAAAAAACAATAGGGATATCAAGAAAACAATTTAATTCCCTATCAATTATATGCCAAATTATAAATTCGTTAATATAATATAATTTTTGGATTCTGGACGTACGGACACACGCCGGACAGTGAGATATTAATTAATTACAAACGTTAATGCCAAAAACTAGACGAAAATCGATCAATTAGGACCCGAGAACTTCAAATTTTAATAAAATATGTCACCCCTTAGGTAGACTCGGTACTACTGTATACTGTACTGTGGAACAATAACAATGTGAATTTTTTGACTTTCTCTGCTCGCAACCCCCACTTGTGGGGCGTCAATGGATAGGTGCGGACGAGAGGGATATTATGAGACCAAAATTAGGGGGTAGTGTAGTGGAAATTTTTGAAAATAAACACGAAAAACCGTGTTTTTCGATGTTTTTTATATAAAAAATTAAATTTAGAATAAAATTAAATATATCGCGGTCGCGGACACGCACGCCAGCTGTCAATTTGGTGGTTGTGAATTATTTAAAATCAAAATATTGCCAAAAAACAATAGGGATATCAAGAAAACAATTTAATTCCCTATCAATTATATGCCAAATTATAAATTCGTTAATATAATATAATTTTTGGATTCTGGACGTACGGACACACGCCGGACAGTGAGATATTAATTAATTACAAACGTTAATGCCAAAAACTAGACGAAAATCGATCAATTAGGACCCGAGAACTTCAAATTTTAATAAAATATGTCACCCCTTAGGTAGACTCGGTACTACTGTATACTGTACTGTGGAACAATAACAATGTGAATTTTTTGACTTTCTCTGCTCGCAACCCCCACTTGTGGGGCGTCAATGGATAGGTGCGGACGAGAGGGATATTATGAGACCAAAATTAGGGGGTAGTGTAGTGGAAATTTTTGAAAATAAACACGAAAAACCGTGTTTTTCGATGTTTTTTATATAAAAAATTAAATTTAGAATAAAATTAAATATATCGCGGTCGCGGACACGCACGCCAGCTGTCAATTTGGTGGTTGTGAATTATTTAAAATCAAAATATTGCCAAAAAACAATAGGGATATCAAGAAAACAATTTAATTCCCTATCAATTATATGCCAAATTATAAATTCGTTAATATAATATAATTTTTGGATTCTGGACGTACGGACACACGCCGGACAGTGAGATATTAATTAATTACAAACGTTAATGCCAAAAACTAGACGAAAATCGATCAATTAGGACCCGAGAACTTCAAATTTTAATAAAATATGTCACCCCTTAGGTAGACTCGGTACTACTGTATACTGTACTGTGGAACAATAACAATGTGAATTTTTTGACTTTCTCTGCTCGCAACCCCCACTTGTGGGGCGTCAATGGATAGGTGCGGACGAGAGGGATATTATGAGACCAAAATTAGGGGGTAGTGTAGTGGAAATTTTTGAAAATAAACACGAAAAACCGTGTTTTTCGATGTTTTTTATATAAAAAATTAAATTTAGAATAAAATTAAATATATCGCGGTCGCGGACACGCACGCCAGCTGTCAATTTGGTGGTTGTGAATTATTTAAAATCAAAATATTGCCAAAAAACAATAGGGATATCAAGAAAACAATTTAATTCCCTATCAATTATATGCCAAATTATAAATTCGTTAATATAATATAATTTTTGGATTCTGGACGTACGGACACACGCCGGACAGTGAGATATTAATTAATTACAAACGTTAATGCCAAAAACTAGACGAAAATCGATCAATTAGGACCCGAGAACTTCAAATTTTAATAAAATATGTCACCCCTTAGGTAGACTCGGTACTACTGTATACTGTACTGTGGAACAATAACAATGTGAATTTTTTGACTTTCTCTGCTCGCAACCCCCACTTGTGGGGCGTCAATGGATAGGTGCGGACGAGAGGGATATTATGAGACCAAAATTAGGGGGTAGTGTAGTGGAAATTTTTGAAAATAAACACGAAAAACCGTGTTTTTCGATGTTTTTTATATAAAAAATTAAATTTAGAATAAAATTAAATATATCGCGGTCGCGGACACGCACGCCAGCTGTCAATTTGGTGGTTGTGAATTATTTAAAATCAAAATATTGCCAAAAAACAATAGGGATATCAAGAAAACAATTTAATTCCCTATCAATTATATGCCAAATTATAAATTCGTTAATATAATATAATTTTTGGATTCTGGACGTACGGACACACGCCGGACAGTGAGATATTAATTAATTACAAACGTTAATGCCAAAAACTAGACGAAAATCGATCAATTAGGACCCGAGAACTTCAAATTTTAATAAAATATGTCACCCCTTAGGTAGACTCGGTACTACTGTATACTGTACTGTGGAACAATAACAATGTGAATTTTTTGACTTTCTCTGCTCGCAACCCCCACTTGTGGGGCGTCAATGGATAGGTGCGGACGAGAGGGATATTATGAGACCAAAATTAGGGGGTAGTGTAGTGGAAATTTTTGAAAATAAACACGAAAAACCGTGTTTTTCGATGTTTTTTATATAAAAAATTAAATTTAGAATAAAATTAAATATATCGCGGTCGCGGACACGCACGCCAGCTGTCAATTTGGTGGTTGTGAATTATTTAAAATCAAAATATTGCCAAAAAACAATAGGGATATCAAGAAAACAATTTAATTCCCTATCAATTATATGCCAAATTATAAATTCGTTAATATAATATAATTTTTGGATTCTGGACGTACGGACACACGCCGGACAGTGAGATATTAATTAATTACAAACGTTAATGCCAAAAACTAGACGAAAATCGATCAATTAGGACCCGAGAACTTCAAATTTTAATAAAATATGTCACCCCTTAGGTAGACTCGGTACTACTGTATACTGTACTGTGGAACAATAACAATGTGATTTTTTTGACTTTCTCTGCTCGCAACCCCCACTTGTGGGGCGTCAATGGATAGGTGCGGACGAGAGGGATATTATGAGACCAAAATTAGGGGGTAGTGTAGTGGAAATTTTTGAAAATAAACACGAAAAACCGTGTTTTTCGATGTTTTTTATATAAAAAATTAAATTTAGAATAAAATTAAATATATCGCGGTCGCGGACACGCACGCCAGCTGTCAATTTGGTGGTTGTGAATTATTTAAAATCAAAATATTGCCAAAAAACAATAGGGATATCAAGAAAACAATTTAATTCCCTATCAATTATATGCCAAATTATAAATTCGTTAATATAATATAATTTTTGGATTCTGGACGTACGGACACACGCCGGACAGTGAGATATTAATTAATTACAAACGTTAATGCCAAAAACTAGACGAAAATCGATCAATTAGGACCCGAGAACTTCAAATTTTAATAAAATATGTCACCCCTTAGGTAGACTCGGTACTACTGTATACTGTACTGTGGAACAATAACAATGTGAATTTTTTGACTTTCTCTGCTCGCAACCCCCACTTGTGGGGCGTCAATGGATAGGTGCGGACGAGAGGGATATTATGAGACCAAAATTAGGGGGTAGTGTAGTGGAAATTTTTGAAAATAAACACGAAAAACCGTGTTTTTCGATGTTTTTTATATAAAAAATTAAATTTAGAATAAAATTAAATATATCGCGGTCGCGGACACGCACGCCAGCTGTCAATTTGGTGGTTGTGAATTATTTAAAATCAAAATATTGCCAAAAAACAATAGGGATATCAAGAAAACAATTTAATTCCCTATCAATTATATGCCAAATTATAAATTCGTTAATATAATATAATTTTTGGATTCTGGACGTACGGACACACGCCGGACAGTGAGATATTAATTAATTACAAACGTTAATGCCAAAAACTAGACGAAAATCGATCAATTAGGACCCGAGAACTTCAAATTTTAATAAAATATGTCACCCCTTAGGTAGACTCGGTACTACTGTATACTGTACTGTGGAACAATAACAATGTGAATTTTTTGACTTTCTCTGCTCGCAACCCCCACTTGTGGGGCGTCAATGGATAGGTGCGGACGAGAGGGATATTATGAGACCAAAATTAGGGGGTAGTGTAGTGGAAATTTTTGAAAATAAACACGAAAAACCGTGTTTTTCGATGTTTTTTATATAAAAAATTAAATTTAGAATAAAATTAAATATATCGCGGTCGCGGACACGCACGCCAGCTGTCAATTTGGTGGTTGTGAATTATTTAAAATCAAAATATTGCCAAAAAACAATAGGGATATCAAGAAAACAATTTAATTCCCTATCAATTATATGCCAAATTATAAATTCGTTAATATAATATAATTTTTGGATTCTGGACGTACGGACACACGCCGGACAGTGAGATATTAATTAATTACAAACGTTAATGCCAAAAACTAGACGAAAATCGATCAATTAGGACCCGAGAACTTCAAATTTTAATAAAATATGTCACCCCTTAGGTAGACTCGGTACTACTGTATACTGTACTGTGGAACAATAACAATGTGAATTTTTTGACTTTCTCTGCTCGCAACCCCCACTTGTGGGGCGTCAATGGATAGGTGCGGACGAGAGGGATATTATGAGACCAAAATTAGGGGGTAGTGTAGTGGAAATTTTTGAAAATAAACACGAAAAACCGTGTTTTTCGATGTTTTTTATATAAAAAATTAAATTTAGAATAAAATTAAATATATCGCGGTCGCGGACACGCACGCCAGCTGTCAATTTGGTGGTTGTGAATTATTTAAAATCAAAATATTGCCAAAAAACAATAGGGATATCAAGAAAACAATTTAATTCCCTATCAATTATATGCCAAATTATAAATTCGTTAATATAATATAATTTTTGGATTCTGGACGTACGGACACACGCCGGACAGTGAGATATTAATTAATTACAAACGTTAATGCCAAAAACTAGACGAAAATCGATCAATTAGGACCCGAGAACTTCAAATTTTAATAAAA
>CAKXYV010000007.1:0-24556 GCA_935421205.1 Xylocampa areola | reverse complement strand
CGCGACCGCGATATATTTAATTTTATTCTAAATTTAATTTTTTATATAAAAAACATCGAAAAACACGGTTTTTCGTGTTTATTTTCAAAAATTTCCACTACACTACCCCCTAATTTTGGTCTCATAATATCCCTCTCGTCCGCACCTATCCATTGACGCCCCACAAGTGGGGGTTGCGAGCAGAGAAAGTCAAAAAATTCACATTGTTATTGTTCCACAGTACAGTATACAGTAGTACCGAGTCTACCTAAGGGGTGACATATTTTATTAAAATTTGAAGTTCTCGGGTCCTAATTGATCGATTTTCGTCTAGTTTTTGGCATTAACGTTTGTAATTAATTAATATCTCACTGTCCGGCGTGTGTCCGTACGTCCAGAATCCAAAAATTATATTATATTAACGAATTTATAATTTGGCATATAATTGATAGGGAATTAAATTGTTTTCTTGATATCCCTATTGTTTTTTGGCAATATTTTGATTTTAAATAATTCACAACCACCAAATTGACAGCTGGCGTGCGTGTCCGCGACCGCGATATATTTAATTTTATTCTAAATTTAATTTTTTATATAAAAAACATCGAAAAACACGGTTTTTCGTGTTTATTTTCAAAAATTTCCACTACACTACCCCCTAATTTTGGTCTCATAATATCCCTCTCGTCCGCACCTATCCATTGACGCCCCACAAGTGGGGGTTGCGAGCAGAGAAAGTCAAAAAATTCACATTGTTATTGTTCCACAGTACAGTATACAGTAGTACCGAGTCTACCTAAGGGGTGACATATTTTATTAAAATTTGAAGTTCTCGGGTCCTAATTGATCGATTTTCGTCTAGTTTTTGGCATTAACGTTTGTAATTAATTAATATCTCACTGTCCGGCGTGTGTCCGTACGTCCAGAATCCAAAAATTATATTATATTAACGAATTTATAATTTGGCATATAATTGATAGGGAATTAAATTGTTTTCTTGATATCCCTATTGTTTTTTGGCAATATTTTGATTTTAAATAATTCACAACCACCAAATTGACAGCTGGCGTGCGTGTCCGCGACCGCGATATATTTAATTTTATTCTAAATTTAATTTTTTATATAAAAAACATCGAAAAACACGGTTTTTCGTGTTTATTTTCAAAAATTTCCACTACACTACCCCCTAATTTTGGTCTCATAATATCCCTCTCGTCCGCACCTATCCATTGACGCCCCACAAGTGGGGGTTGCGAGCAGAGAAAGTCAAAAAATTCACATTGTTATTGTTCCACAGTACAGTATACAGTAGTACCGAGTCTACCTAAGGGGTGACATATTTTATTAAAATTTGAAGTTCTCGGGTCCTAATTGATCGATTTTCGTCTAGTTTTTGGCATTAACGTTTGTAATTAATTAATATCTCACTGTCCGGCGTGTGTCCGTACGTCCAGAATCCAAAAATTATATTATATTAACGAATTTATAATTTGGCATATAATTGATAGGGAATTAAATTGTTTTCTTGATATCCCTATTGTTTTTTGGCAATATTTTGATTTTAAATAATTCACAACCACCAAATTGACAGCTGGCGTGCGTGTCCGCGACCGCGATATATTTAATTTTATTCTAAATTTAATTTTTTATATAAAAAACATCGAAAAACACGGTTTTTCGTGTTTATTTTCAAAAATTTCCACTACACTACCCCCTAATTTTGGTCTCATAATATCCCTCTCGTCCGCACCTATCCATTGACGCCCCACAAGTGGGGGTTGCGAGCAGAGAAAGTCAAAAAATTCACATTGTTATTGTTCCACAGTACAGTATACAGTAGTACCGAGTCTACCTAAGGGGTGACATATTTTATTAAAATTTGAAGTTCTCGGGTCCTAATTGATCGATTTTCGTCTAGTTTTTGGCATTAACGTTTGTAATTAATTAATATCTCACTGTCCGGCGTGTGTCCGTACGTCCAGAATCCAAAAATTATATTATATTAACGAATTTATAATTTGGCATATAATTGATAGGGAATTAAATTGTTTTCTTGATATCCCTATTGTTTTTTGGCAATATTTTGATTTTAAATAATTCACAACCACCAAATTGACAGCTGGCGTGCGTGTCCGCGACCGCGATATATTTAATTTTATTCTAAATTTAATTTTTTATATAAAAAACATCGAAAAACACGGTTTTTCGTGTTTATTTTCAAAAATTTCCACTACACTACCCCCTAATTTTGGTCTCATAATATCCCTCTCGTCCGCACCTATCCATTGACGCCCCACAAGTGGGGGTTGCGAGCAGAGAAAGTCAAAAAATTCACATTGTTATTGTTCCACAGTACAGTATACAGTAGTACCGAGTCTACCTAAGGGGTGACATATTTTATTAAAATTTGAAGTTCTCGGGTCCTAATTGATCGATTTTCGTCTAGTTTTTGGCATTAACGTTTGTAATTAATTAATATCTCACTGTCCGGCGTGTGTCCGTACGTCCAGAATCCAAAAATTATATTATATTAACGAATTTATAATTTGGCATATAATTGATAGGGAATTAAATTGTTTTCTTGATATCCCTATTGTTTTTTGGCAATATTTTGATTTTAAATAATTCACAACCACCAAATTGACAGCTGGCGTGCGTGTCCGCGACCGCGATATATTTAATTTTATTCTAAATTTAATTTTTTATATAAAAAACATCGAAAAACACGGTTTTTCGTGTTTATTTTCAAAAATTTCCACTACACTACCCCCTAATTTTGGTCTCATAATATCCCTCTCGTCCGCACCTATCCATTGACGCCCCACAAGTGGGGGTTGCGAGCAGAGAAAGTCAAAAAATTCACATTGTTATTGTTCCACAGTACAGTATACAGTAGTACCGAGTCTACCTAAGGGGTGACATATTTTATTAAAATTTGAAGTTCTCGGGTCCTAATTGATCGATTTTCGTCTAGTTTTTGGCATTAACGTTTGTAATTAATTAATATCTCACTGTCCGGCGTGTGTCCGTACGTCCAGAATCCAAAAATTATATTATATTAACGAATTTATAATTTGGCATATAATTGATAGGGAATTAAATTGTTTTCTTGATATCCCTATTGTTTTTTGGCAATATTTTGATTTTAAATAATTCACAACCACCAAATTGACAGCTGGCGTGCGTGTCCGCGACCGCGATATATTTAATTTTATTCTAAATTTAATTTTTTATATAAAAAACATCGAAAAACACGGTTTTTCGTGTTTATTTTCAAAAATTTCCACTACACTACCCCCTAATTTTGGTCTCATAATATCCCTCTCGTCCGCACCTATCCATTGACGCCCCACAAGTGGGGGTTGCGAGCAGAGAAAGTCAAAAAATTCACATTGTTATTGTTCCACAGTACAGTATACAGTAGTACCGAGTCTACCTAAGGGGTGACATATTTTATTAAAATTTGAAGTTCTCGGGTCCTAATTGATCGATTTTCGTCTAGTTTTTGGCATTAACGTTTGTAATTAATTAATATCTCACTGTCCGGCGTGTGTCCGTACGTCCAGAATCCAAAAATTATATTATATTAACGAATTTATAATTTGGCATATAATTGATAGGGAATTAAATTGTTTTCTTGATATCCCTATTGTTTTTTGGCAATATTTTGATTTTAAATAATTCACAACCACCAAATTGACAGCTGGCGTGCGTGTCCGCGACCGCGATATATTTAATTTTATTCTAAATTTAATTTTTTATATAAAAAACATCGAAAAACACGGTTTTTCGTGTTTATTTTCAAAAATTTCCACTACACTACCCCCTAATTTTGGTCTCATAATATCCCTCTCGTCCGCACCTATCCATTGACGCCCCACAAGTGGGGGTTGCGAGCAGAGAAAGTCAAAAAATTCACATTGTTATTGTTCCACAGTACAGTATACAGTAGTACCGAGTCTACCTAAGGGGTGACATATTTTATTAAAATTTGAAGTTCTCGGGTCCTAATTGATCGATTTTCGTCTAGTTTTTGGCATTAACGTTTGTAATTAATTAATATCTCACTGTCCGGCGTGTGTCCGTACGTCCAGAATCCAAAAATTATATTATATTAACGAATTTATAATTTGGCATATAATTGATAGGGAATTAAATTGTTTTCTTGATATCCCTATTGTTTTTTGGCAATATTTTGATTTTAAATAATTCACAACCACCAAATTGACAGCTGGCGTGCGTGTCCGCGACCGCGATATATTTAATTTTATTCTAAATTTAATTTTTTATATAAAAAACATCGAAAAACACGGTTTTTCGTGTTTATTTTCAAAAATTTCCACTACACTACCCCCTAATTTTGGTCTCATAATATCCCTCTCGTCCGCACCTATCCATTGACGCCCCACAAGTGGGGGTTGCGAGCAGAGAAAGTCAAAAAATTCACATTGTTATTGTTCCACAGTACAGTATACAGTAGTACCGAGTCTACCTAAGGGGTGACATATTTTATTAAAATTTGAAGTTCTCGGGTCCTAATTGATCGATTTTCGTCTAGTTTTTGGCATTAACGTTTGTAATTAATTAATATCTCACTGTCCGGCGTGTGTCCGTACGTCCAGAATCCAAAAATTATATTATATTAACGAATTTATAATTTGGCATATAATTGATAGGGAATTAAATTGTTTTCTTGATATCCCTATTGTTTTTTGGCAATATTTTGATTTTAAATAATTCACAACCACCAAATTGACAGCTGGCGTGCGTGTCCGCGACCGCGATATATTTAATTTTATTCTAAATTTAATTTTTTATATAAAAAACATCGAAAAACACGGTTTTTCGTGTTTATTTTCAAAAATTTCCACTACACTACCCCCTAATTTTGGTCTCATAATATCCCTCTCGTCCGCACCTATCCATTGACGCCCCACAAGTGGGGGTTGCGAGCAGAGAAAGTCAAAAAATTCACATTGTTATTGTTCCACAGTACAGTATACAGTAGTACCGAGTCTACCTAAGGGGTGACATATTTTATTAAAATTTGAAGTTCTCGGGTCCTAATTGATCGATTTTCGTCTAGTTTTTGGCATTAACGTTTGTAATTAATTAATATCTCACTGTCCGGCGTGTGTCCGTACGTCCAGAATCCAAAAATTATATTATATTAACGAATTTATAATTTGGCATATAATTGATAGGGAATTAAATTGTTTTCTTGATATCCCTATTGTTTTTTGGCAATATTTTGATTTTAAATAATTCACAACCACCAAATTGACAGCTGGCGTGCGTGTCCGCGACCGCGATATATTTAATTTTATTCTAAATTTAATTTTTTATATAAAAAACATCGAAAAACACGGTTTTTCGTGTTTATTTTCAAAAATTTCCACTACACTACCCCCTAATTTTGGTCTCATAATATCCCTCTCGTCCGCACCTATCCATTGACGCCCCACAAGTGGGGGTTGCGAGCAGAGAAAGTCAAAAAATTCACATTGTTATTGTTCCACAGTACAGTATACAGTAGTACCGAGTCTACCTAAGGGGTGACATATTTTATTAAAATTTGAAGTTCTCGGGTCCTAATTGATCGATTTTCGTCTAGTTTTTGGCATTAACGTTTGTAATTAATTAATATCTCACTGTCCGGCGTGTGTCCGTACGTCCAGAATCCAAAAATTATATTATATTAACGAATTTATAATTTGGCATATAATTGATAGGGAATTAAATTGTTTTCTTGATATCCCTATTGTTTTTTGGCAATATTTTGATTTTAAATAATTCACAACCACCAAATTGACAGCTGGCGTGCGTGTCCGCGACCGCGATATATTTAATTTTATTCTAAATTTAATTTTTTATATAAAAAACATCGAAAAACACGGTTTTTCGTGTTTATTTTCAAAAATTTCCACTACACTACCCCCTAATTTTGGTCTCATAATATCCCTCTCGTCCGCACCTATCCATTGACGCCCCACAAGTGGGGGTTGCGAGCAGAGAAAGTCAAAAAATTCACATTGTTATTGTTCCACAGTACAGTATACAGTAGTACCGAGTCTACCTAAGGGGTGACATATTTTATTAAAATTTGAAGTTCTCGGGTCCTAATTGATCGATTTTCGTCTAGTTTTTGGCATTAACGTTTGTAATTAATTAATATCTCACTGTCCGGCGTGTGTCCGTACGTCCAGAATCCAAAAATTATATTATATTAACGAATTTATAATTTGGCATATAATTGATAGGGAATTAAATTGTTTTCTTGATATCCCTATTGTTTTTTGGCAATATTTTGATTTTAAATAATTCACAACCACCAAATTGACAGCTGGCGTGCGTGTCCGCGACCGCGATATATTTAATTTTATTCTAAATTTAATTTTTTATATAAAAAACATCGAAAAACACGGTTTTTCGTGTTTATTTTCAAAAATTTCCACTACACTACCCCCTAATTTTGGTCTCATAATATCCCTCTCGTCCGCACCTATCCATTGACGCCCCACAAGTGGGGGTTGCGAGCAGAGAAAGTCAAAAAATTCACATTGTTATTGTTCCACAGTACAGTATACAGTAGTACCGAGTCTACCTAAGGGGTGACATATTTTATTAAAATTTGAAGTTCTCGGGTCCTAATTGATCGATTTTCGTCTAGTTTTTGGCATTAACGTTTGTAATTAATTAATATCTCACTGTCCGGCGTGTGTCCGTACGTCCAGAATCCAAAAATTATATTATATTAACGAATTTATAATTTGGCATATAATTGATAGGGAATTAAATTGTTTTCTTGATATCCCTATTGTTTTTTGGCAATATTTTGATTTTAAATAATTCACAACCACCAAATTGACAGCTGGCGTGCGTGTCCGCGACCGCGATATATTTAATTTTATTCTAAATTTAATTTTTTATATAAAAAACATCGAAAAACACGGTTTTTCGTGTTTATTTTCAAAAATTTCCACTACACTACCCCCTAATTTTGGTCTCATAATATCCCTCTCGTCCGCACCTATCCATTGACGCCCCACAAGTGGGGGTTGCGAGCAGAGAAAGTCAAAAAATTCACATTGTTATTGTTCCACAGTACAGTATACAGTAGTACCGAGTCTACCTAAGGGGTGACATATTTTATTAAAATTTGAAGTTCTCGGGTCCTAATTGATCGATTTTCGTCTAGTTTTTGGCATTAACGTTTGTAATTAATTAATATCTCACTGTCCGGCGTGTGTCCGTACGTCCAGAATCCAAAAATTATATTATATTAACGAATTTATAATTTGGCATATAATTGATAGGGAATTAAATTGTTTTCTTGATATCCCTATTGTTTTTTGGCAATATTTTGATTTTAAATAATTCACAACCACCAAATTGACAGCTGGCGTGCGTGTCCGCGACCGCGATATATTTAATTTTATTCTAAATTTAATTTTTTATATAAAAAACATCGAAAAACACGGTTTTTCGTGTTTATTTTCAAAAATTTCCACTACACTACCCCCTAATTTTGGTCTCATAATATCCCTCTCGTCCGCACCTATCCATTGACGCCCCACAAGTGGGGGTTGCGAGCAGAGAAAGTCAAAAAATTCACATTGTTATTGTTCCACAGTACAGTATACAGTAGTACCGAGTCTACCTAAGGGGTGACATATTTTATTAAAATTTGAAGTTCTCGGGTCCTAATTGATCGATTTTCGTCTAGTTTTTGGCATTAACGTTTGTAATTAATTAATATCTCACTGTCCGGCGTGTGTCCGTACGTCCAGAATCCAAAAATTATATTATATTAACGAATTTATAATTTGGCATATAATTGATAGGGAATTAAATTGTTTTCTTGATATCCCTATTGTTTTTTGGCAATATTTTGATTTTAAATAATTCACAACCACCAAATTGACAGCTGGCGTGCGTGTCCGCGACCGCGATATATTTAATTTTATTCTAAATTTAATTTTTTATATAAAAAACATCGAAAAACACGGTTTTTCGTGTTTATTTTCAAAAATTTCCACTACACTACCCCCTAATTTTGGTCTCATAATATCCCTCTCGTCCGCACCTATCCATTGACGCCCCACAAGTGGGGGTTGCGAGCAGAGAAAGTCAAAAAATTCACATTGTTATTGTTCCACAGTACAGTATACAGTAGTACCGAGTCTACCTAAGGGGTGACATATTTTATTAAAATTTGAAGTTCTCGGGTCCTAATTGATCGATTTTCGTCTAGTTTTTGGCATTAACGTTTGTAATTAATTAATATCTCACTGTCCGGCGTGTGTCCGTACGTCCAGAATCCAAAAATTATATTATATTAACGAATTTATAATTTGGCATATAATTGATAGGGAATTAAATTGTTTTCTTGATATCCCTATTGTTTTTTGGCAATATTTTGATTTTAAATAATTCACAACCACCAAATTGACAGCTGGCGTGCGTGTCCGCGACCGCGATATATTTAATTTTATTCTAAATTTAATTTTTTATATAAAAAACATCGAAAAACACGGTTTTTCGTGTTTATTTTCAAAAATTTCCACTACACTACCTCCTAATTTTGGTCTCATAATATCCCTCTCGTCCGCACCTATCCATTGACGCCCCACAAGTGGGGGTTGCGAGCAGAGAAAGTCAAAAAATTCACATTGTTATTGTTCCACAGTACAGTATACAGTAGTACCGAGTCTACCTAAGGGGTGACATATTTTATTAAAATTTGAAGTTCTCGGGTCCTAATTGATCGATTTTCGTCTAGTTTTTGGCATTAACGTTTGTAATTAATTAATATCTCACTGTCCGGCGTGTGTCCGTACGTCCAGAATCCAAAAATTATATTATATTAACGAATTTATAATTTGGCATATAATTGATAGGGAATTAAATTGTTTTCTTGATATCCCTATTGTTTTTTGGCAATATTTTGATTTTAAATAATTCACAACCACCAAATTGACAGCTGGCGTGCGTGTCCGCGACCGCGATATATTTAATTTTATTCTAAATTTAATTTTTTATATAAAAAACATCGAAAAACACGGTTTTTCGTGTTTATTTTCAAAAATTTCCACTACACTACCCCCTAATTTTGGTCTCATAATATCCCTCTCGTCCGCACCTATCCATTGACGCCCCACAAGTGGGGGTTGCGAGCAGAGAAAGTCAAAAAATTCACATTGTTATTGTTCCACAGTACAGTATACAGTAGTACCGAGTCTACCTAAGGGGTGACATATTTTATTAAAATTTGAAGTTCTCGGGTCCTAATTGATCGATTTTCGTCTAGTTTTTGGCATTAACGTTTGTAATTAATTAATATCTCACTGTCCGGCGTGTGTCCGTACGTCCAGAATCCAAAAATTATATTATATTAACGAATTTATAATTTGGCATATAATTGATAGGGAATTAAATTGTTTTCTTGATATCCCTATTGTTTTTTGGCAATATTTTGATTTTAAATAATTCACAACCACCAAATTGACAGCTGGCGTGCGTGTCCGCGACCGCGATATATTTAATTTTATTCTAAATTTAATTTTTTATATAAAAAACATCGAAAAACACGGTTTTTCGTGTTTATTTTCAAAAATTTCCACTACACTACCCCCTAATTTTGGTCTCATAATATCCCTCTCGTCCGCACCTATCCATTGACGCCCCACAAGTGGGGGTTGCGAGCAGAGAAAGTCAAAAAATTCACATTGTTATTGTTCCACAGTACAGTATACAGTAGTACCGAGTCTACCTAAGGGGTGACATATTTTATTAAAATTTGAAGTTCTCGGGTCCTAATTGATCGATTTTCGTCTAGTTTTTGGCATTAACGTTTGTAATTAATTAATATCTCACTGTCCGGCGTGTGTCCGTACGTCCAGAATCCAAAAATTATATTATATTAACGAATTTATAATTTGGCATATAATTGATAGGGAATTAAATTGTTTTCTTGATATCCCTATTGTTTTTTGGCAATATTTTGATTTTAAATAATTCACAACCACCAAATTGACAGCTGGCGTGCGTGTCCGCGACCGCGATATATTTAATTTTATTCTAAATTTAATTTTTTATATAAAAAACATCGAAAAACACGGTTTTTCGTGTTTATTTTCAAAAATTTCCACTACACTACCCCCTAATTTTGGTCTCATAATATCCCTCTCGTCCGCACCTATCCATTGACGCCCCACAAGTGGGGGTTGCGAGCAGAGAAAGTCAAAAAATTCACATTGTTATTGTTCCACAGTACAGTATACAGTAGTACCGAGTCTACCTAAGGGGTGACATATTTTATTAAAATTTGAAGTTCTCGGGTCCTAATTGATCGATTTTCGTCTAGTTTTTGGCATTAACGTTTGTAATTAATTAATATCTCACTGTCCGGCGTGTGTCCGTACGTCCAGAATCCAAAAATTATATTATATTAACGAATTTATAATTTGGCATATAATTGATAGGGAATTAAATTGTTTTCTTGATATCCCTATTGTTTTTTGGCAATATTTTGATTTTAAATAATTCACAACCACCAAATTGACAGCTGGCGTGCGTGTCCGCGACCGCGATATATTTAATTTTATTCTAAATTTAATTTTTTATATAAAAAACATCGAAAAACACGGTTTTTCGTGTTTATTTTCAAAAATTTCCACTACACTACCCCCTAATTTTGGTCTCATAATATCCCTCTCGTCCGCACCTATCCATTGACGCCCCACAAGTGGGGGTTGCGAGCAGAGAAAGTCAAAAAATTCACATTGTTATTGTTCCACAGTACAGTATACAGTAGTACCGAGTCTACCTAAGGGGTGACATATTTTATTAAAATTTGAAGTTCTCGGGTCCTAATTGATCGATTTTCGTCTAGTTTTTGGCATTAACGTTTGTAATTAATTAATATCTCACTGTCCGGCGTGTGTCCGTACGTCCAGAATCCAAAAATTATATTATATTAACGAATTTATAATTTGGCATATAATTGATAGGGAATTAAATTGTTTTCTTGATATCCCTATTGTTTTTTGGCAATATTTTGATTTTAAATAATTCACAACCACCAAATTGACAGCTGGCGTGCGTGTCCGCGACCGCGATATATTTAATTTTATTCTAAATTTAATTTTTTATATAAAAAACATCGAAAAACACGGTTTTTCGTGTTTATTTTCAAAAATTTCCACTACACTACCCCCTAATTTTGGTCTCATAATATCCCTCTCGTCCGCACCTATCCATTGACGCCCCACAAGTGGGGGTTGCGAGCAGAGAAAGTCAAAAAATTCACATTGTTATTGTTCCACAGTACAGTATACAGTAGTACCGAGTCTACCTAAGGGGTGACATATTTTATTAAAATTTGAAGTTCTCGGGTCCTAATTGATCGATTTTCGTCTAGTTTTTGGCATTAACGTTTGTAATTAATTAATATCTCACTGTCCGGCGTGTGTCCGTACGTCCAGAATCCAAAAATTATATTATATTAACGAATTTATAATTTGGCATATAATTGATAGGGAATTAAATTGTTTTCTTGATATCCCTATTGTTTTTTGGCAATATTTTGATTTTAAATAATTCACAACCACCAAATTGACAGCTGGCGTGCGTGTCCGCGACCGCGATATATTTAATTTTATTCTAAATTAAATTTTTTATATAAAAAACATCGAAAAACACGGTTTTTCGTGTTTATTTTCAAAAATTTCCACTACACTACCCCCTAATTTTGGTCTCATAATATCCCTCTCGTCCGCACCTATCCATTGACGCCCCACAAGTGGGGGTTGCGAGCAGAGAAAGTCAAAAAATTCACATTGTTATTGTTCCACAGTACAGTATACAGTAGTACCGAGTCTACCTAAGGGGTGACATATTTTATTAAAATTTGAAGTTCTCGGGTCCTAATTGATCGATTTTCGTCTAGTTTTTGGCATTAACGTTTGTAATTAATTAATATCTCACTGTCCGGCGTGTGTCCGTACGTCCAGAATCCAAAAATTATATTATATTAACGAATTTATAATTTGGCATATAATTGATAGGGAATTAAATTGTTTTCTTGATATCCCTATTGTTTTTTGGCAATATTTTGATTTTAAATAATTCACAACCACCAAATTGACAGCTGGCGTGCGTGTCCGCGACCGCGATATATTTAATTTTATTCTAAATTTAATTTTTTATATAAAAAACATCGAAAAACACGGTTTTTCGTGTTTATTTTCAAAAATTTCCACTACACTACCCCCTAATTTTGGTCTCATAATATCCCTCTCGTCCGCACCTATCCATTGACGCCCCACAAGTGGGGGTTGCGAGCAGAGAAAGTCAAAAAATTCACATTGTTATTGTTCCACAGTACAGTATACAGTAGTACCGAGTCTACCTAAGGGGTGACATATTTTATTAAAATTTGAAGTTCTCGGGTCCTAATTGATCGATTTTCGTCTAGTTTTTGGCATTAACGTTTGTAATTAATTAATATCTCACTGTCCGGCGTGTGTCCGTACGTCCAGAATCCAAAAATTATATTATATTAACGAATTTATAATTTGGCATATAATTGATAGGGAATTAAATTGTTTTCTTGATATCCCTATTGTTTTTTGGCAATATTTTGATTTTAAATAATTCACAACCACCAAATTGACAGCTGGCGTGCGTGTCCGCGACCGCGATATATTTAATTTTATTCTAAATTTAATTTTTTATATAAAAAACATCGAAAAACACGGTTTTTCGTGTTTATTTTCAAAAATTTCCACTACACTACCCCCTAATTTTGGTCTCATAATATCCCTCTCGTCCGCACCTATCCATTGACGCCCCACAAGTGGGGGTTGCGAGCAGAGAAAGTCAAAAAATTCACATTGTTATTGTTCCACAGTACAGTATACAGTAGTACCGAGTCTACCTAAGGGGTGACATATTTTATTAAAATTTGAAGTTCTCGGGTCCTAATTGATCGATTTTCGTCTAGTTTTTGGCATTAACGTTTGTAATTAATTAATATCTCACTGTCCGGCGTGTGTCCGTACGTCCAGAATCCAAAAATTATATTATATTAACGAATTTATAATTTGGCATATAATTGATAGGGAATTAAATTGTTTTCTTGATATCCCTATTGTTTTTTGGCAATATTTTGATTTTAAATAATTCACAACCACCAAATTGACAGCTGGCGTGCGTGTCCGCGACCGCGATATATTTAATTTTATTCTAAATTTAATTTTTTATATAAAAAACATCGAAAAACACGGTTTTTCGTGTTTATTTTCAAAAATTTCCACTACACTACCCCCTAATTTTGGTCTCATAATATCCCTCTCGTCCGCACCTATCCATTGACGCCCCACAAGTGGGGGTTGCGAGCAGAGAAAGTCAAAAAATTCACATTGTTATTGTTCCACAGTACAGTATACAGTAGTACCGAGTCTACCTAAGGGGTGACATATTTTATTAAAATTTGAAGTTCTCGGGTCCTAATTGATCGATTTTCGTCTAGTTTTTGGCATTAACGTTTGTAATTAATTAATATCTCACTGTCCGGCGTGTGTCCGTACGTCCAGAATCCAAAAATTATATTATATTAACGAATTTATAATTTGGCATATAATTGATAGGGAATTAAATTGTTTTCTTGATATCCCTATTGTTTTTTGGCAATATTTTGATTTTAAATAATTCACAACCACCAAATTGACAGCTGGCGTGCGTGTCCGCGACCGCGATATATTTAATTTTATTCTAAATTTAATTTTTTATATAAAAAACATCGAAAAACACGGTTTTTCGTGTTTATTTTCAAAAATTTCCACTACACTACCCCCTAATTTTGGTCTCATAATATCCCTCTCGTCCGCACCTATCCATTGACGCCCCACAAGTGGGGGTTGCGAGCAGAGAAAGTCAAAAAATTCACATTGTTATTGTTCCACAGTACAGTATACAGTAGTACCGAGTCTACCTAAGGGGTGACATATTTTATTAAAATTTGAAGTTCTCGGGTCCTAATTGATCGATTTTCGTCTAGTTTTTGGCATTAACGTTTGTAATTAATTAATATCTCACTGTCCGGCGTGTGTCCGTACGTCCAGAATCCAAAAATTATATTATATTAACGAATTTATAATTTGGCATATAATTGATAGGGAATTAAATTGTTTTCTTGATATCCCTATTGTTTTTTGGCAATATTTTGATTTTAAATAATTCACAACCACCAAATTGACAGCTGGCGTGCGTGTCCGCGACCGCGATATATTTAATTTTATTCTAAATTTAATTTTTTATATAAAAAACATCGAAAAACACGGTTTTTCGTGTTTATTTTCAAAAATTTCCACTACACTACCCCCTAATTTTGGTCTCATAATATCCCTCTCGTCCGCACCTATCCATTGACGCCCCACAAGTGGGGGTTGCGAGCAGAGAAAGTCAAAAAATTCACATTGTTATTGTTCCACAGTACAGTATACAGTAGTACCGAGTCTACCTAAGGGGTGACATATTTTATTAAAATTTGAAGTTCTCGGGTCCTAATTGATCGATTTTCGTCTAGTTTTTGGCATTAACGTTTGTAATTAATTAATATCTCACTGTCCGGCGTGTGTCCGTACGTCCAGAATCCAAAAATTATATTATATTAACGAATTTATAATTTGGCATATAATTGATAGGGAATTAAATTGTTTTCTTGATATCCCTATTGTTTTTTGGCAATATTTTGATTTTAAATAATTCACAACCACCAAATTGACAGCTGGCGTGCGTGTCCGCGACCGCGATATATTTAATTTTATTCTAAATTTAATTTTTTATATAAAAAACATCGAAAAACACGGTTTTTCGTGTTTATTTTCAAAAATTTCCACTACACTACCCCCTAATTTTGGTCTCATAATATCCCTCTCGTCCGCACCTATCCATTGACGCCCCACAAGTGGGGGTTGCGAGCAGAGAAAGTCAAAAAATTCACATTGTTATTGTTCCACAGTACAGTATACAGTAGTACCGAGTCTACCTAAGGGGTGACATATTTTATTAAAATTTGAAGTTCTCGGGTCCTAATTGATCGATTTTCGTCTAGTTTTTGGCATTAACGTTTGTAATTAATTAATATCTCACTGTCCGGCGTGTGTCCGTACGTCCAGAATCCAAAAATTATATTATATTAACGAATTTATAATTTGGCATATAATTGATAGGGAATTAAATTGTTTTCTTGATATCCCTATTGTTTTTTGGCAATATTTTGATTTTAAATAATTCACAACCACCAAATTGACAGCTGGCGTGCGTGTCCGCGACCGCGATATATTTAATTTTATTCTAAATTTAATTTTTTATATAAAAAACATCGAAAAACACGGTTTTTCGTGTTTATTTTCAAAAATTTCCACTACACTACCCCCTAATTTTGGTCTCATAATATCCCTCTCGTCCGCACCTATCCATTGACGCCCCACAAGTGGGGGTTGCGAGCAGAGAAAGTCAAAAAATTCACATTGTTATTGTTCCACAGTACAGTATACAGTAGTACCGAGTCTACCTAAGGGGTGACATATTTTATTAAAATTTGAAGTTCTCGGGTCCTAATTGATCGATTTTCGTCTAGTTTTTGGCATTAACGTTTGTAATTAATTAATATCTCACTGTCCGGCGTGTGTCCGTACGTCCAGAATCCAAAAATTATATTATATTAACGAATTTATAATTTGGCATATAATTGATAGGGAATTAAATTGTTTTCTTGATATCCCTATTGTTTTTTGGCAATATTTTGATTTTAAATAATTCACAACCACCAAATTGACAGCTGGCGTGCGTGTCCGCGACCGCGATATATTTAATTTTATTCTAAATTTAATTTTTTATATAAAAAACATCGAAAAACACGGTTTTTCGTGTTTATTTTCAAAAATTTCCACTACACTACCCCCTAATTTTGGTCTCATAATATCCCTCTCGTCCGCACCTATCCATTGACGCCCCACAAGTGGGGGTTGCGAGCAGAGAAAGTCAAAAAATTCACATTGTTATTGTTCCACAGTACAGTATACAGTAGTACCGAGTCTACCTAAGGGGTGACATATTTTATTAAAATTTGAAGTTCTCGGGTCCTAATTGATCGATTTTCGTCTAGTTTTTGGCATTAACGTTTGTAATTAATTAATATCTCACTGTCCGGCGTGTGTCCGTACGTCCAGAATCCAAAAATTATATTATATTAACGAATTTATAATTTGGCATATAATTGATAGGGAATTAAATTGTTTTCTTGATATCCCTATTGTTTTTTGGCAATATTTTGATTTTAAATAATTCACAACCACCAAATTGACAGCTGGCGTGCGTGTCCGCGACCGCGATATATTTAATTTTATTCTAAATTTAATTTTTTATATAAAAAACATCGAAAAACACGGTTTTTCGTGTTTATTTTCAAAAATTTCCACTACACTACCCCCTAATTTTGGTCTCATAATATCCCTCTCGTCCGCACCTATCCATTGACGCCCCACAAGTGGGGGTTGCGAGCAGAGAAAGTCAAAAAATTCACATTGTTATTGTTCCACAGTACAGTATACAGTAGTACCGAGTCTACCTAAGGGGTGACATATTTTATTAAAATTTGAAGTTCTCGGGTCCTAATTGATCGATTTTCGTCTAGTTTTTGGCATTAACGTTTGTAATTAATTAATATCTCACTGTCCGGCGTGTGTCCGTACGTCCAGAATCCAAAAATTATATTATATTAACGAATTTATAATTTGGCATATAATTGATAGGGAATTAAATTGTTTTCTTGATATCCCTATTGTTTTTTGGCAATATTTTGATTTTAAATAATTCACAACCACCAAATTGACAGCTGGCGTGCGTGTCCGCGACCGCGATATATTTAATTTTATTCTAAATTTAATTTTTTATATAAAAAACATCGAAAAACACGGTTTTTCGTGTTTATTTTCAAAAATTTCCACTACACTACCCCCTAATTTTGGTCTCATAATATCCCTCTCGTCCGCACCTATCCATTGACGCCCCACAAGTGGGGGTTGCGAGCAGAGAAAGTCAAAAAATTCACATTGTTATTGTTCCACAGTACAGTATACAGTAGTACCGAGTCTACCTAAGGGGTGACATATTTTATTAAAATTTGAAGTTCTCGGGTCCTAATTGATCGATTTTCGTCTAGTTTTTGGCATTAACGTTTGTAATTAATTAATATCTCACTGTCCGGCGTGTGTCCGTACGTCCAGAATCCAAAAATTATATTATATTAACGAATTTATAATTTGGCATATAATTGATAGGGAATTAAATTGTTTTCTTGATATCCCTATTGTTTTTTGGCAATATTTTGATTTTAAATAATTCACAACCACCAAATTGACAGCTGGCGTGCGTGTCCGCGACCGCGATATATTTAATTTTATTCTAAATTTAATTTTTTATATAAAAAACATCGAAAAACACGGTTTTTCGTGTTTATTTTCAAAAATTTCCACTACACTACCCCCTAATTTTGGTCTCATAATATCCCTCTCGTCCGCACCTATCCATTGACGCCCCACAAGTGGGGGTTGCGAGCAGAGAAAGTCAAAAAATTCACATTGTTATTGTTCCACAGTACAGTATACAGTAGTACCGAGTCTACCTAAGGGGTGACATATTTTATTAAAATTTGAAGTTCTCGGGTCCTAATTGATCGATTTTCGTCTAGTTTTTGGCATTAACGTTTGTAATTAATTAATATCTCACTGTCCGGCGTGTGTCCGTACGTCCAGAATCCAAAAATTATATTATATTAACGAATTTATAATTTGGCATATAATTGATAGGGAATTAAATTGTTTTCTTGATATCCCTATTGTTTTTTGGCAATATTTTGATTTTAAATAATTCACAACCACCAAATTGACAGCTGGCGTGCGTGTCCGCGACCGCGATATATTTAATTTTATTCTAAATTTAATTTTTTATATAAAAAACATCGAAAAACACGGTTTTTCGTGTTTATTTTCAAAAATTTCCACTACACTACCCCCTAATTTTGGTCTCATAATATCCCTCTCGTCCGCACCTATCCATTGACGCCCCACAAGTGGGGGTTGCGAGCAGAGAAAGTCAAAAAATTCACATTGTTATTGTTCCACAGTACAGTATACAGTAGTACCGAGTCTACCTAAGGGGTGACATATTTTATTAAAATTTGAAGTTCTCGGGTCCTAATTGATCGATTTTCGTCTAGTTTTTGGCATTAACGTTTGTAATTAATTAATATCTCACTGTCCGGCGTGTGTCCGTACGTCCAGAATCCAAAAATTATATTATATTAACGAATTTATAATTTGGCATATAATTGATAGGGAATTAAATTGTTTTCTTGATATCCCTATTGTTTTTTGGCAATATTTTGATTTTAAATAATTCACAACCACCAAATTGACAGCTGGCGTGCGTGTCCGCGACCGCGATATATTTAATTTTATTCTAAATTTAATTTTTTATATAAAAAACATCGAAAAACACGGTTTTTCGTGTTTATTTTCAAAAATTTCCACTACACTACCCCCTAATTTTGGTCTCATAATATCCCTCTCGTCCGCACCTATCCATTGACGCCCCACAAGTGGGGGTTGCGAGCAGAGAAAGTCAAAAAATTCACATTGTTATTGTTCCACAGTACAGTATACAGTAGTACCGAGTCTACCTAAGGGGTGACATATTTTATTAAAATTTGAAGTTCTCGGGTCCTAATTGATCGATTTTCGTCTAGTTTTTGGCATTAACGTTTGTAATTAATTAATATCTCACTGTCCGGCGTGTGTCCGTACGTCCAGAATCCAAAAATTATATTATATTAACGAATTTATAATTTGGCATATAATTGATAGGGAATTAAATTGTTTTCTTGATATCCCTATTGTTTTTTGGCAATATTTTGATTTTAAATAATTCACAACCACCAAATTGACAGCTGGCGTGCGTGTCCGCGACCGCGATATATTTAATTTTATTCTAAATTTAATTTTTTATATAAAAAACATCGAAAAACACGGTTTTTCGTGTTTATTTTCAAAAATTTCCACTACACTACCCCCTAATTTTGGTCTCATAATATCCCTCTCGTCCGCACCTATCCATTGACGCCCCACAAGTGGGGGTTGCGAGCAGAGAAAGTCAAAAAATTCACATTGTTATTGTTCCACAGTACAGTATACAGTAGTACCGAGTCTACCTAAGGGGTGACATATTTTATTAAAATTTGAAGTTCTCGGGTCCTAATTGATCGATTTTCGTCTAGTTTTTGGCATTAACGTTTGTAATTAATTAATATCTCACTGTCCGGCGTGTGTCCGTACGTCCAGAATCCAAAAATTATATTATATTAACGAATTTATAATTTGGCATATAATTGATAGGGAATTAAATTGTTTTCTTGATATCCCTATTGTTTTTTGGCAATATTTTGATTTTAAATAATTCACAACCACCAAATTGACAGCTGGCGTGCGTGTCCGCGACCGCGATATATTTAATTTTATTCTAAATTTAATTTTTTATATAAAAAACATCGAAAAACACGGTTTTTCGTGTTTATTTTCAAAAATTTCCACTACACTACCCCCTAATTTTGGTCTCATAATATCCCTCTCGTCCGCACCTATCCATTGACGCCCCACAAGTGGGGGTTGCGAGCAGAGAAAGTCAAAAAATTCACATTGTTATTGTTCCACAGTACAGTATACAGTAGTACCGAGTCTACCTAAGGGGTGACATATTTTATTAAAATTTGAAGTTCTCGGGTCCTAATTGATCGATTTTCGTCTAGTTTTTGGCATTAACGTTTGTAATTAATTAATATCTCACTGTCCGGCGTGTGTCCGTACGTCCAGAATCCAAAAATTATATTATATTAACGAATTTATAATTTGGCATATAATTGATAGGGAATTAAATTGTTTTCTTGATATCCCTATTGTTTTTTGGCAATATTTTGATTTTAAATAATTCACAACCACCAAATTGACAGCTGGCGTGCGTGTCCGCGACCGCGATATATTTAATTTTATTCTAAATTTAATTTTTTATATAAAAAACATCGAAAAACACGGTTTTTCGTGTTTATTTTCAAAAATTTCCACTACACTACCCCCTAATTTTGGTCTCATAATATCCCTCTCGTCCGCACCTATCCATTGACGCCCCACAAGTGGGGGTTGCGAGCAGAGAAAGTCAAAAAATTCACATTGTTATTGTTCCACAGTACAGTATACAGTAGTACCGAGTCTACCTAAGGGGTGACATATTTTATTAAAATTTGAAGTTCTCGGGTCCTAATTGATCGATTTTCGTCTAGTTTTTGGCATTAACGTTTGTAATTAATTAATATCTCACTGTCCGGCGTGTGTCCGTACGTCCAGAATCCAAAAATTATATTATATTAACGAATTTATAATTTGGCATATAATTGATAGGGAATTAAATTGTTTTCTTGATATCCCTATTGTTTTTTGGCAATATTTTGATTTTAAATAATTCACAACCACCAAATTGACAGCTGGCGTGCGTGTCCGCGACCGCGATATATTTAATTTTATTCTAAATTTAATTTTTTATATAAAAAACATCGAAAAACACGGTTTTTCGTGTTTATTTTCAAAAATTTCCACTACACTACCCCCTAATTTTGGTCTCATAATATCCCTCTCGTCCGCACCTATCCATTGACGCCCCACAAGTGGGGGTTGCGAGCAGAGAAAGTCAAAAAATTCACATTGTTATTGTTCCACAGTACAGTATACAGTAGTACCGAGTCTACCTAAGGGGTGACATATTTTATTAAAATTTGAAGTTCTCGGGTCCTAATTGATCGATTTTCGTCTAGTTTTTGGCATTAACGTTTGTAATTAATTAATATCTCACTGTCCGGCGTGTGTCCGTACGTCCAGAATCCAAAAATTATATTATATTAACGAATTTATAATTTGGCATATAATTGATAGGGAATTAAATTGTTTTCTTGATATCCCTATTGTTTTTTGGCAATATTTTGATTTTAAATAATTCACAACCACCAAATTGACAGCTGGCGTGCGTGTCCGCGACCGCGATATATTTAATTTTATTCTAAATTTAATTTTTTATATAAAAAACATCGAAAAACACGGTTTTTCGTGTTTATTTTCAAAAATTTCCACTACACTACCCCCTAATTTTGGTCTCATAATATCCCTCTCGTCCGCACCTATCCATTGACGCCCCACAAGTGGGGGTTGCGAGCAGAGAAAGTCAAAAAATTCACATTGTTATTGTTCCACAGTACAGTATACAGTAGTACCGAGTCTACCTAAGGGGTGACATATTTTATTAAAATTTGAAGTTCTCGGGTCCTAATTGATCGATTTTCGTCTAGTTTTTGGCATTAACGTTTGTAATTAATTAATATCTCACTGTCCGGCGTGTGTCCGTACGTCCAGAATCCAAAAATTATATTATATTAACGAATTTATAATTTGGCATATAATTGATAGGGAATTAAATTGTTTTCTTGATATCCCTATTGTTTTTTGGCAATATTTTGATTTTAAATAATTCACAACCACCAAATTGACAGCTGGCGTGCGTGTCCGCGACCGCGATATATTTAATTTTATTCTAAATTTAATTTTTTATATAAAAAACATCGAAAAACACGGTTTTTCGTGTTTATTTTCAAAAATTTCCACTACACTACCCCCTAATTTTGGTCTCATAATATCCCTCTCGTCCGCACCTATCCATTGACGCCCCACAAGTGGGGGTTGCGAGCAGAGAAAGTCAAAAAATTCACATTGTTATTGTTCCACAGTACAGTATACAGTAGTACCGAGTCTACCTAAGGGGTGACATATTTTATTAAAATTTGAAGTTCTCGGGTCCTAATTGATCGATTTTCGTCTAGTTTTTGGCATTAACGTTTGTAATTAATTAATATCTCACTGTCCGGCGTGTGTCCGTACGTCCAGAATCCAAAAATTATATTATATTAACGAATTTATAATTTGGCATATAATTGATAGGGAATTAAATTGTTTTCTTGATATCCCTATTGTTTTTTGGCAATATTTTGATTTTAAATAATTCACAACCACCAAATTGACAGCTGGCGTGCGTGTCCGCGACCGCGATATATTTAATTTTATTCTAAATTTAATTTTTTATATAAAAAACATCGAAAAACACGGTTTTTCGTGTTTATTTTCAAAAATTTCCACTACACTACCCCCTAATTTTGGTCTCATAATATCCCTCTCGTCCGCACCTATCCATTGACGCCCCACAAGATGGGGGTTGCGAGCAGAGAAAGTCAAAAAATTCACATTGTTATTGTTCCACAGTACAGTATACAGTAGTACCGAGTCTACCTAAGGGGTGACATATTTTATTAAAATTTGAAGTTCTCGGGTCCTAATTGATCGATTTTCGTCTAGTTTTTGGCATTAACGTTTGTAATTAATTAATATCTCACTGTCCGGCGTGTGTCCGTACGTCCAGAATCCAAAAATTATATTATATTAACGAATTTATAATTTGGCATATAATTGATAGGGAATTAAATTGTTTTCTTGATATCCCTATTGTTTTTTGGCAATATTTTGATTTTAAATAATTCACAACCACCAAATTGACAGCTGGCGTGCGTGTCCGCGACCGCGATATATTTAATTTTATTCTAAATTTAATTTTTTATATAAAAAACATCGAAAAACACGGTTTTTCGTGTTTATTTTCAAAAATTTCCACTACACTACCCCCTAATTTTGGTCTCATAATATCCCTCTCGTCCGCACCTATCCATTGACGCCCCACAAGTGGGGGTTGCGAGCAGAGAAAGTCAAAAAATTCACATTGTTATTGTTCCACAGTACAGTATACAGTAGTACCGAGTCTACCTAAGGGGTGACATATTTTATTAAAATTTGAAGTTCTCGGGTCCTAATTGATCGATTTTCGTCTAGTTTTTGGCATTAACGTTTGTAATTAATTAATATCTCACTGTCCGGCGTGTGTCCGTACGTCCAGAATCCAAAAATTATATTATATTAACGAATTTATAATTTGGCATATAATTGATAGGGAATTAAATTGTTTTCTTGATATCCCTATTGTTTTTTGGCAATATTTTGATTTTAAATAATTCACAACCACCAAATTGACAGCTGGCGTGCGTGTCCGCGACCGCGATATATTTAATTTTATTCTAAATTTAATTTTTTATATAAAAAACATCGAAAAACACGGTTTTTCGTGTTTATTTTCAAAAATTTCCACTACACTACCCCCTAATTTTGGTCTCATAATATCCCTCTCGTCCGCACCTATCCATTGACGCCCCACAAGTGGGGGTTGCGAGCAGAGAAAGTCAAAAAATTCACATTGTTATTGTTCCACAGTACAGTATACAGTAGTACCGAGTCTACCTAAGGGGTGACATATTTTATTAAAATTTGAAGTTCTCGGGTCCTAATTGATCGATTTTCGTCTAGTTTTTGGCATTAACGTTTGTAATTAATTAATATCTCACTGTCCGGCGTGTGTCCGTACGTCCAGAATCCAAAAATTATATTATATTAACGAATTTATAATTTGGCATATAATTGATAGGGAATTAAATTGTTTTCTTGATATCCCTATTGTTTTTTGGCAATATTTTGATTTTAAATAATTCACAACCACCAAATTGACAGCTGGCGTGCGTGTCCGCGACCGCGATATATTTAATTTTATTCTAAATTTAATTTTTTATATAAAAAACATCGAAAAACACGGTTTTTCGTGTTTATTTTCAAAAATTTCCACTACACTACCCCCTAATTTTGGTCTCATAATATCCCTCTCGTCCGCACCTATCCATTGACGCCCCACAAGTGGGGGTTGCGAGCAGAGAAAGTCAAAAAATTCACATTGTTATTGTTCCACAGTACAGTATACAGTAGTACCGAGTCTACCTAAGGGGTGACATATTTTATTAAAATTTGAAGTTCTCGGGTCCTAATTGATCGATTTTCGTCTAGTTTTTGGCATTAACGTTTGTAATTAATTAATATCTCACTGTCCGGCGTGTGTCCGTACGTCCAGAATCCAAAAATTATATTATATTAACGAATTTATAATTTGGCATATAATTGATAGGGAATTAAATTGTTTTCTTGATATCCCTATTGTTTTTTGGCAATATTTTGATTTTAAATAATTCACAACCACCAAATTGACAGCTGGCGTGCGTGTCCGCGACCGCGATATATTTAATTTTATTCTAAATTTAATTTTTTATATAAAAAACATCGAAAAACACGGTTTTTCGTGTTTATTTTCAAAAATTTCCACTACACTACCCCCCTAATTTTGGTCTCATAATATCCCTCTCGTCCGCACCTATCCATTGACGCCCCACAAGTGGGGGTTGCGAGCAGAGAAAGTCAAAAAATTCACATTGTTATTGTTCCACAGTACAGTATACAGTAGTACCGAGTCTACCTAAGGGGTGACATATTTT
>CAKXYV010000006.1:0-19032 GCA_935421205.1 Xylocampa areola | reverse complement strand
CCAGCTGTCAATTTGGTGGTTGTGAATTATTTAAAATCAAAATATTGCCAAAAAACAATAGGGATATCAAGAAAACAATTTAATTCCCTATCAATTATATGCCAAATTATAAATTCGTTAATATAATATAATTTTTGGATTCTGGACGTACGGACACACGCCGGACAGTGAGATATTAATTAATTACAAACGTTAATGCCAAAAACTAGACGAAAATCGATCAATTAGGACCCGAGAACTTCAAATTTTAATAAAATATGTCACCCCCTTAGGTAGACTCGGTACTACTGTATACTGTACTGTGGAACAATAACAATGTGAATTTTTGACTTTCTCTGCTCGCAACCCCCACTTGTGGGGCGTCAATGGATAGGGTGCGGACGAGAGGGATATTATGAGACCAAAATTCAGGGGGTAGTGTAGTGGAAATTTTTGAAAATAAACACGAAAAACCGTGTTTATCGATGTTTTTTATATAAAAAAATTAAATTTAGAATAAAATTAAATATATCGCGGTCGCGGACACGCACGCCAGCTGTCAATTTGGTGGTTGTGAATTATTTAAAATCAAAATATTGCCAAAAAACAATAGGGATATCAAGAAAACAATTTAATTCCCTATCAATTATATGCCAAATTATAAATTCGTTAATATAATATAATTTTTGGATTCTGGACGTACGGACACAACGCCGGACAGTGAGATATTAATTAATTACAAACGTTAATGCCAAAAACTAGACGAAAATCGATCAATTAGGACCCGAGAACTTCAAATTTTAATAAAATATGTCACCCCCTTAGGTAGACTCGGTACTACTGTATACTGTAACTGTGGAACAATAACAATGTGAATTTTTTGACTTTCTCTGCTCGCAACCCCCCACTTGTGGGGCGTCAATGGATAGGTGCGGACGAGAGGGATATTATGAGACCAAAATTAGGGGGGTAGTGTAGTGGAAATTTTTGAAAATAAACACGAAAAACCGTGTTTATCGATGTTTTTTATATAAAAAATTAAATTTAGAATAAAATTAAATATATCGCGGTCGCGGACACGCACGCCAGCTGTCAATTTGGTGGTTGTGAATTATTTAAAATCAAAATATTGCCAAAAAACAATAGGGATATCAAGAAAACAATTTAATTCCCTATCAATTATATGCCAAATTATAAATTCGTTAATATAATATAATTTTTGGATTCTGGACGTACGGACACACGCCGGACAGTGAGATATTAATTAATTACAAACGTTAATGCCAAAAACTAGACGAAAATCGATCAATTAGGACCCCGAGAACTTCAAATTTTAATAAAATATGTCACCCCTTAGGTAGACTCGGTACTACTGTATACTGTACTGTGGAACAATAACAATGTGAATTTTTTGACTTTCTCTGCTCGCAACCCCCACTTGTGGGGCGTCAATGGATAGGTGCGGACGAGAGGGATATTATGAGACCAAAATTAGGGGGTAGTGTAGTGGAAATTTTTGAAAATAAACACGAAAAACCGTGTTTATCGATGTTTTTTATATAAAAAATTAAATTTAGAATAAAATTAAATATATCGCGGTCGCGGACACGCACGCCAGCTGTCAATTTGGTGGTTGTGAATTATTTAAAATCAAAATATTGCCAAAAAACAATAGGGATATCAAGAAAACAATTTAATTCCCTATCAATTATATGCCAAATTATAAATTCGTTAACGTTAATATAATATAATTTTTGGATTCTGGACGTACGGACACACGCCGGACAGTGAGATATTAATTATTTACAAACGTTAATGCCAAAAACTAGACGAAAATCGATCAATTAGGACCCGAGAACTTCAAATTTTAATAAAATATGTCACCCCTTAGGTAGACCTCGGTACTACTGTATACTGTACTGTGGAACAATAACAATGTGAATTTTTTGACTTTCTCTGCTCGCAACCCCCACTTGTGGGGCGTCAATGGATAGGTGCGGACGAGAGGGATATTATGAGACCAAAATTAGGGGGTAGTGTAGTGGAAATTTTTGAAAATAAACACGAAAAACCGTGTTTATCGATGTTTTTTATATAAAAAATTAAATTTAGAATAAAATTAAATATATCGCGGTCGCGGACACGCACGCCAGCTGTCAATTTGGTGGTTGTGAATTATTTAAAATCAAAATATTGCCAAAAAACAATAGGGATATCAAGAAAACAATTTAATTCCCTATCAATTATATGCAAATTATAAATTCGTTAATATAATATAATTTTTGGATTCTGGACGTACGGACACACGCCGGACAGTGAGATATTAATTAATTACAAACGTTAATGCCAAAAACTAGACGAAAATCGATCAATTAGGACCCGAGAACTTCAAATTTTAATAAAATATGTCACCCCTTAGGTAGACTCGGTACTACTGTATACTGGACTGTGGAACAATAACAATGTGAATTTTTTGACTTTCTCTGCTCGCAACCCCACTTGTGGGGCGTCAATGGATAGGTGCGGACGAGAGGGATATTATGAGACCAAAATTAGGGGTAGTGTAGTGGAAATTTTTGAAAATAAACACGAAAAACCGTGTTTATCGATGTTTTTTATATAAAAATTAAATTTAGAATAAAATTAAATATATCGCGGTCGCGGACACGCACGCCAGCTGTCAATTTGGTGGTTGTGAATTATTTAAATCAAAATATTGCCAAAAAACAATAGGGATATCAAGAAAACAATTTTAATTCCCTATCAATTATATGCCAAATTATAAATTCGTTAATATAATATAATTTTTTGGATTCTGGACGTACGGACACACGCCGGACAGTGAGATATTAATTAATTACAAACGTTAATGCCAAAAACTAGACGAAAATCGATCAATTAGGACCCGAGAACTTCAATTTTAATAAAATATGTCACCCCTTAGGTAGACTCGGTACTACTGTATACTGTACTGTGGAACAATAACAATGTGAATTTTTTGACTTTCTCTGCTCGCAACCCCCACTTGTGGGGCGTCAATGGATAGGTGCGGACGAGAGGGATATTATGAGACCAAAATTAGGGGTAGTGTAGTGGAAATTTTTGAAAATAAACACGAAAAACCGTGTTTATCGATGTTTTTTATATAAAAAATTAAATTTAGAATAAATTAAATATATCGCGGTCGCGGACACGCACGCCAGCTGTCAATTTGGTGGTTGTGAATTATTTAAAATCAAAATATTGCCAAAAAACAATAGGGATATCAAGAAAACAATTTAATTCCCTATCAATTATATGCCAAATTATAAATTCGTTAATATAATATAATTTTTGGATTCTGGACGTACGGACACACGCCGGACAGTGAGATATTAATTAATTACAAACGTTAATGCCAAAAACTAGACGAAAATCGATCAATTAGGACCCGAGAACTTCAAATTTTAATAAAATATGTCACCCCTTAGGTAGACTCGGTACTACTGTATACTGTACTGTGGAACAATAACAATGTGAATTTTTTGACTTTCTCTGCTCGCAACCCCCACTTGTGGGCGTCAATGGATAGGTGCGGACGAGAGGGATATTATGAGACCAAAATTAGGGGGTAGTGTAGTGGAAATTTTTGAAAATAAACACGAAAAACCGTGTTTATCGATGTTTTTTATATAAAAAATTAAATTTAGAATAAAATTAAATATATCGCGGTCGCGGACACGCACGCCAGCTGTCAATTTGGTGGTTGTGAATTATTTAAAATCAAAATATTGCCAAAAAACAATAGGGATATCAAGAAAACAATTTAATTCCCTATCAATTATATGCCACAAATTATAAATTCGTTAATATAATATAATTTTTGGATTCTGGACGTACGGACACACGCCGGACAGTGAGATATTAATTAATTACAAACGTTAATGCCAAAAACTAGACGAAAATCGATCAATTAGGACCCGAGAACTTCAAATTTTAATAAAATATGTCACCCCTTAGGTAGACTCGGTACTACTGTATACTGTACTGTGGAACAATAACAATGTGAATTTTTTGACTTTCTCTGCTCGCAACCCCCACTTGTGGGGCGTCAATGGATAGGGTGCGGACGAGAGGGATATTATGAGACCAAAATTAGGGGGTAGTGTAGTGGAAATTTTTGAAAATAAACACGAAAAACCGTGTTTATCGATGTTTTTTATATAAAAAATTAAATTTAGAATAAAATTAAATATATCGCGGTCGCGGACACGCACGCCAGCTGTCAATTTGGTGGTTGTGAAATTATTTAAAATCAAATATTGCCAAAAAACAATAGGGATATCAAGAAAACAATTTAATTCCCTATCAATTATATGCCAAATTATAAATTCGTTAATATAATATAATTTTTGGATTCTGGACGTACGGACACACGCCGGACAGTGAGATATTAATTAATTACAAACGTTAATGCCAAAAACTAGACGAAAATCGATCAATTAGGACCCGAGAACTTCAAATTTTAATAAAATATGTCACCCCTTAGGTAGACTCGGTACTACTGTATACTGTACTGTGGAACATAACAATGTGAATTTTTTGACTTTCTCTGCTCGCAACCCCCACTTGTGGGGCGTCAATGGATAGTGCGGACGAGAGGATATTATGAGACCAAAATTAGGGGTAGTGTAGTGGAAATTTTTGAAATAAACACGAAAAACCGTGTTTATCGATGTTTTTTATATAAAAAATTAAATTTAGAATAAAATTAAATATATCGCGGTCGCGGACACGCACGCCAGCTGTCAATTTGGTGGTTGTGAATTATTTAAAATCAAAATATTGCCAAAAAAACAATAGGGATATCAAGAAAACAATTTAATTCCCTATCAATTATATGCCAAATTATAAATTCGTTAATATAATATAATTTTTGGATTCTGGACGTACGGACACACGCCGGACAGTGAGATATTAATTAATTACAAACGTTAATGCCAAAAACTAGACGAAAATCGATCAATTAGGACCCGAGAACTTCAAATTTTAATAAAATATGTCACCCCTTAGTAGACTCGGTACTACTGTATACTGTACTGTGGAACAATAACAATGTGAATTTTTTGACTTTCTCTGCTCGCAACCCCCACTTGTGGGGCGTCAATGGATAGGTGCGGACGAGAGGGATATTATGAGACCAAAATTAGGGGGTAGTGTAGTGGAAATTTTTGAAAATAAACACGAAAAACCGTGTTTATCGATGTTTTTTATATAAAAAATTAAATTTAGAATAAAATTAAATATATCGCGGTCGCGGACACGCACGCCAGCTGTCAATTTGGTGGTTGTGAATTATTTAAAATCAAAATATTGCCAAAAAACAATAGGGATATCAAGAAAACAATTTAATTCCCTATCAATTATATGCCAAATTATAAATTCGTTAATATAATATAATTTTTGGATTCTGGACGTACGGACACACGCCGGACAGTGAGATATTAATTAATTACAAACGTTAATGCCAAAAACTAGACGAAAATCGATCAATTAGGACCCGAGAACTTCAAATTTTAATAAAATATGTCACCCCTTAGGTAGACTCGGTACTACTGTATACTGTACTGTGGAACAATAACAATGTGGAATTTTTTGACTTTCTCTGCTCGCAACCCCCACTTGTGGGGCGTCAATGGATAGGTGCGGACGAGAGGGATATTATGAGACCAAAATTAGGGGGTAGTGTAGTGGAAATTTTTGAAAATAAACACGAAAAACCGTGTTTATCGATGTTTTTTATATAAAAAATTAAATTTAGAATAAAATTAAATATATCGCGGTCGCGGACACGCACGCCAGCTGTCAATTTGGTGGTTGTGAATTATTTAAAATCAAAATATTGCCAAAAAACAATAGGGATATCAAGAAAACAATTTAATTCCCTATCAATTATATGCCAAATTATAAATTCGTTAATATAATATAATTTTTGGATTCTGGACGTACGGACACACGCCGGACAGTGAGATATTAATTAATTACAAACGTTAATGCCAAAAACTAGACGAAAATCGATCAATTAGGACCCGAGAACTTCAAATTTTAATAAAATATGTCACCCCTTAGGTAGACTCGGTACTAC
The DNA here is from genome assembly GCA_935421205.1 of Xylocampa areola. Classification (NCBI taxonomy): domain Eukaryota; kingdom Metazoa; phylum Arthropoda; class Insecta; order Lepidoptera; family Noctuidae; genus Xylocampa; species Xylocampa areola. Next base: position 12,929 of record CAKXYV010000006.1, on the reverse strand, counting down.
TGTATACTGTACTGTGGAACAATAACAATGTGAATTTTTTGACTTTCTCTGCTCGCAACCCCCACTTGTGGGGCGTCAATGGATAGGTGCGGACGAGAGGGATATTATGAGACCAAAATTAGGGGGTAGTGTAGTGGAAATTTTTGAAAATAAACACGAAAAACCGTGTTTATCGATGTTTTTTATATAAAAAATTAAATTTAGAATAAAATTAAATATATCGCGGTCGCGGACACGCACGCCAGCTGTCAATTTGGTGGTTGTGAATTATTTAAAATCAAAATATTGCCAAAAAACAATAGGGATATCAAGAAAACAATTTAATTCCCTATCAATTATATGCCAAATTATAAATTCGTTAATATAATATAATTTTTGGATTCTGGACGTACGGACACACGCCGGACAGTGAGATATTAATTAATTACAAACGTTAATGCCAAAAACTAGACGAAAATCGATCAATTAGGACCCGAGAACTTCAAATTTTAATAAAATATGTCACCCCTTAGGTAGACTCGGTACTACTGTATACTGTACTGTGGAACAATAACAATGTGAATTTTTTGACTTTCTCTGCTCGCAACCCCCACTTGTGGGGCGTCAATGGATAGGTGCGGACGAGAGGGATATTATGAGACCAAAATTAGGGGGTAGTGTAGTGGAAATTTTTGAAAATAAACACGAAAAACCGTGTTTATCGATGTTTTTTATATAAAAAATTAAATTTAGAATAAAATTAAATATATCGCGGTCGCGGACACGCACGCCAGCTGTCAATTTGGTGGTTGTGAATTATTTAAAATCAAAATATTGCCAAAAAACAATAGGGATATCAAGAAAACAATTTAATTCCCTATCAATTATATGCCAAATTATAAATTCGTTAATATAATATAATTTTTGGATTCTGGACGTACGGACACACGCCGCGACAGTGAGATATTAATTAATTACAAACGTTAATGCCAAAAACTAGACGAAAATCGATCAATTAGGACCCGAGAACTTCAAATTTTAATAAAATATGTCACCCCTTAGGTAGACTCGGTACTACTGTATACTGTACTGTGGAACAATAACAATGTGAATTTTTTGACTTTCTCTGCTCGCAACCCCCACTTGTGGGGCGTCAATGGATAGGTGCGGACGAGAGGGATATTATGAGACCAAAATTAGGGGGTAGTGTAGTGGAAATTTTTGAAAATAAACACGAAAAACCGTGTTTATCGATGTTTTTTATATAAAAAATTAAATTTAGAATAAAATTAAATATATCGCGGTCGCGGACACGCACGCCAGCTGTCAATTTGGTGGTTGTGAATTATTTAAAATCAAAATATTGCCAAAAAACAATAGGGATATCAAGAAAACAATTTAATTCCCTATCAATTATATGCCAAATTATAAATTCGTTAATATAATATAATTTTTGGATTCTGGACGTACGGACACACGCCGGACAGTGAGATATTAATTAATTACAAACGTTAATGCCAAAAACTAGACGAAAATCGATCAATTAGGACCCGAGAACTTCAAATTTTAATAAAATATGTCACCCCTTAGGTAGACTCGGTACTACTGTATACTGTACTGTGGAACAATAACAATGTGAATTTTTTGACTTTCTCTGCTCGCAACCCCCACTTGTGGGGCGTCAATGGATAGGTGCGGACGAGAGGGATATTATGAGACCAAAATTAGGGGGTAGTGTAGTGGAAATTTTTGAAAATAAACACGAAAAACCGTGTTTATCGATGTTTTTTATATAAAAAATTAAATTTAGAATAAAATTAAATATATCGCGGTCGCGGACACGCACGCCAGCTGTCAATTTGGTGGTTGTGAATTATTTAAAATCAAAATATTGCCAAAAAACAATAGGGATATCAAGAAAACAATTTAATTCCCTATCAATTATATGCCAAATTATAAATTCGTTAATATAATATAATTTTTGGATTCTGGACGTACGGACACACGCCGGACAGTGAGATATTAATTAATTACAAACGTTAATGCCAAAAACTAGACGAAAATCGATCAATTAGGACCCGAGAACTTCAAATTTTAATAAAATATGTCACCCCTTAGGTAGACTCGGTACTACTGTATACTGTACTGTGGAACAATAACAATGTGAATTTTTTGACTTTCTCTGCTCGCAACCCCCACTTGTGGGGCGTCAATGGATAGGTGCGGACGAGAGGGATATTATGAGACCAAAATTAGGGGGTAGTGTAGTGGAAATTTTTGAAAATAAACACGAAAAACCGTGTTTATCGATGTTTTTTAAAATAAATAGAATTTAAATATATCGCGGTCGCGGACACGCACGCCAGCTGTCAATTTGGTGGTTGTGAATTATTTAAAATCAAAATATTGCCAAAAAACAATAGGGATATATCAAGAAAAACAATTTAATTCCCTATCATTATATGCCAAATTATAAATTCGTTAATATAATATAATTTTTGGATTCTGGACGTACGGACACACGCGACAGTGAGATATTAATTAATTACAAACGTTAATGCCAAAAACTAGACGAAAATCGATCAATTAGGACCCGAGAACTTCAAATTTTAATAAAATATGTCACCCTTAGGTAGACTCGGTACTACTGTATACTGTACTGTGGAACAATAACAATGTGAATTTTTTGACTTTCTCTGCTCGCAACCCCCACTTGTGGGGCGTCAATGGATAGGTGCGGACGAGAGGGATATTATGAGACCAAAATTAGGGGGTAGTGTAGTGGAAATTTTTGAAAATAAACACGAAAAACCGTGTTTATCGATGTTTTTTATATAAAAAATTAAATTTAGAATAAAATTAAATATATCGCGGTCGCGGACACGCACGCCAGCTGTCAATTTGGTGGTTGTGAATTATTTAAAATCAAAATATTGCCAAAAAACAATAGGGATATCAAGAAAACAATTTAATTCCCTATCAATTATATGCCAAATTATAAATTCGTTAATATAATATAATTTTTGGATTCTGGACGTACGGACACACGCCGGACAGTGAGATATTAATTAATTACAAACGTTAATGCCAAAAACTAGACGAAAATCGATCAATTAGGACCCGAGAACTTCAAATTTTAATAAAATATGTCACCCCTTAGGTAGACTCGGTACTACTGTATACTGTACTGTGGAACAATAACAATGTGAATTTTTTGACTTTCTCTGCTCGCAACCCCCACTTGTGGGGCGTCAATGGATAGGTGCGGACGAGAGGGATATTATGAGACCAAAATTAGGGGGTAGTGTAGTGGGAAATTTTGAAAATAAACACGAAAAACCGTGTTTATCGATGTTTTTTATATAAAAAATTAAATTTAGAATAAAATTAAATATATCGCGGTCGCGGACACGCACGCAGCTGTCAATTTGGTGGTTGTGAATTATTTAAAATCAAAATATTGCCAAAAAACAATAGGGATATCAAGAAAACAATTTAATTCCCTATCAATTATATGCCAAATTATAAATTCGTTAATATAATATAATTTTTGGATTCTGGACGTACGGACACACGCCGGACAGTGAGATATTAATTAATTACAAACGTTAATGCCAAAAACTAGACGAAAATCGATCAATTAGGACCCGAGAACTTCAAATTTTAATAAAATATGTCACCCCTTAGGTAGACTCGGTACTACTGTATACTGTACTGTGGAACAATAACAATGTGAATTTTTTGACTTTCTCTGCTCGCAACCCCCACTTGTGGGGCGTCAATGGATAGGTGCGGACGAGAGGGATATTATGAGACCAAAATTAGGGGGTAGTGTAGTGGAAATTTTTGAAAATAAACACGAAAAACCGTGTTTATCGATGTTTTTTATATAAAAAATTAAATTTAGAATAAAATTAAATATATCGCGGTCGCGGACACGCACGCCAGCTGTCAATTTGGTGGTTGTGAATTATTTAAAATCAAAATATTGCCAAAAAACAATAGGGATATCAAGAAAACAATTTAATTCCCCTATCAATTATATGCCAATTATAAATTCGTTAATATAATATAATTTTTGGATTCTGGACGTACGGACACACGCCGGACAGTGAGATATTAATTAATTACAAACGTTAATGCCAAAACTAGACGAAAATCGATCAATTAGGACCCGAGAACTTCAAATTTTAAATAAAATATGTCACCCCTTAGGTAGACCTCGGTACTACTGTATACTGTACTGTGGAACAATAACAATGTGAATTTTTTGACTTTCTCTGCTCGCAACCCCCACTTGTGGGGCGTCAATGGATAGGTGCGGACGAGAGGGATATTATGAGACCAAAATTAGGGGGTAGTGTAGTGGAAATTTTTGAAAATAAACACGAAAAACCGTGTTTATCGATGTTTTTTATATAAAAAATTAAATTTAGAATAAAATTAAATATATCGCGGTCGCGGACACGCACGCCAGCTGTCAATTTGGTGGTTGTGAATTATTTAAAATCAAAATATTGCCAAAAAAACAATAGGGATATCAAGAAAACAATTTAATTCCCTATCAATTATATGCCAAATTATAAATTCGTTTAATATAATATAATTTTTGGATTCTGGACGTACGGACACACGCCGGACAGTGAGATATTAATTAATTACAAACGTTAATGCCAAAAACTAGACGAAAATCGATCAATTAGGACCCGAGAACTTCAAATTTTAATAAAATATGTCACCCCTTAGGTAGACTCGGTACTACTGTATACTGTACTGTGGAACAATAACAATGTGAATTTTTTGACTTTCTCTGCTCGCAACCCCCACTTGTGGGGCGTCAATGGATAGGTGCGGACGAGAGGGATATTATGAGACCAAAATTAGGGGGTAGTGTAGTGGAAATTTTTGAAAATAAACACGAAAAACCGTGTTTTATCGATGTTTTTTTATATAAAAAAATTAAATTTAGAATAAAATTAAATATATCGCGGTCGCGGACACGCACGCCAGCTGTCAATTTGGTGGTTGTGAATTATTTAAAATCAAAATATTGCCAAAAAAACAATAGGGATATCAAGAAAACAATTTAATTCCCTATCAATTATATGCCAAATTATAAATTCGTTAATATAATATAATTTTTGGATTCTGGACGTACGGACACACGCCGGACAGTGAGATATTAATTAATTACAAACGTTAATGCCAAAAACTAGACGAAAATCGATCAATTAGGACCCGAGAACTTCAAATTTTAATAAAATATGTCACCCCTTAGGTAGACTCGGTACTACTGTATACTGTACTGTGGAACAATAACAATGTGAATTTTTTGACTTTCTCTGCTCGCAACCCCCACTTGTGGGGCGTCAATGGATAGGTGCGGACGAGAGGGATATTATGAGACCAAAATTAGGGGGTAGTGTAGTGGAAATTTTTGAAAATAAACACGAAAAACCGTGTTTATCGATGTTTTTTATATAAAAAATTAAATTTAGAATAAAATTAAATATATCGCGGTCGCGGACACGCACGCCAGCTGTCAATTTGGTGGTTGTGAATTATTTAAAATCAAAATATTGCCAAAAAACAATAGGGATATCAAGAAAACAATTTAATTCCCTATCAATTATATGCCAAATTATAAATTCGTTAATATAATATAATTTTTGGATTCTGGACGTACGGACACACGCCGGACAGTGAGATATTAATTAATTACAAACGTTAATGCCAAAAACTAGACGAAAATCGATCAATTAGGACCCGAGAACTTCAAATTTTAATAAAATATGTCACCCCTTAGGTAGACTCGGTACTACTGTATACTGTACTGTGGAACAATAACAATGTGAATTTTTTGACTTTCTCTGCTCGCAACCCCACTTGTGGGGCGTCAATGGATAGGTGCGGACGAGAGGGATATTATGAGACCAAAATTAGGGGGTAGTGTAGTGGAAATTTTTGAAAATAAACACGAAAAACCGTGTTTATCGATGTTTTTTATATAAAAAATTAAATTTAGAATAAAATTAAATATATCGCGGTCGCGGACACGCACGCCAGCTGTCAATTTGGTGGTTGTGAATTATTTAAAATCAAAATATTGCCAAAAAACAATAGGGATATCAAGAAAACAATTTAATTCCCTATCAATTATATGCCAAATTATAAATTCGTTAATATAATATAATTTTTGGATTCTGGACGTACGGACACACGCCGGACAGTGAGATATTAATTAATTACAAACGTTAATGCCAAAAACTAGACGAAAAATCGATCAATTAGGACCCGAGAACTTCAAATTTTAATAAAATATGTCACCCCTTAGGTAGACTCGGTACTACTGTATACTGTACTGTGGAACAATAACAATGTGAATTTTTTGACTTTCTCTGCTCGCAACCCCCACTTGTGGGGCGTCAATGGATAGGTGCGGACGAGAGGGATATTATGAGACCAAAATTAGGGGGTAGTGTAGTGGAAATTTTTGAAAATAAACACGAAAAACCGTGTTTATCGATGTTTTTTATATAAAAAAATTAAATTTAGAATAAAATTAAATATATCGCGGTCGCGGACACGCACGCCAGCTGTCAATTTGGTGGTTGTGAATTATTTAAAATCAAAATATTGCCAAAAAACAATAGGGATATCAAGAAAACAATTTAATTCCCTATCAATTATATGCCAAATTATAAATTCGTTAATATAATATAATTTTTGGATTCTGGACGTACGGACACACGCCGGACAGTGAGATATTAATTAATTACAAACGTTAATGCCAAAAACTAGACGAAAATCGATCAATTAGGACCCGAGAACTTCAAATTTTAATAAAATATGTCACCCCTTAGGTAGACTCGGTACTACTGTATACTGTACTGTGGAACAATAACAATGTGAATTTTTTGACTTTCTCTGCTCGCAACCCCCACTTGTGGGGCGTCAATGGATAGGTGCGGACGAGAGGGATATTATGAGACCAAAATTAGGGGGTAGTGTAGTGGAAATTTTTGAAAATAAACACGAAAAACCGTGTTTATCGATGTTTTTTATATAAAAAATTAAATTTAGAATAAAATTAAATATATCGCGGTCGCGGACACGCACGCCAGCTGTCAATTTGGTGGTTGTGAATTATTTAAAATCAAAATATTGCCAAAAAACAATAGGGATATCAAGAAAACAATTTAATTCCCTATCAATTATATGCCAAATTATAAATTCGTTAATATAATATAATTTTTGGATTCTGGACGTACGGACACACGCCGGACAGTGAGATATTAATTAATTACAAACGTTAATGCCAAAAACTAGACGAAAATCGATCAATTAGGACCCGAGAACTTCAAATTTTAATAAAATATGTCACCCCTTAGGTAGACTCGGTACTACTGTATACTGTACTGTGGAACAATAACAATGTGAATTTTTTGACTTTTCTTCTGCTCGCAACCCCCCACTTGTGGGGCGTCAATGGATAGGTGCGGACGAGAGGGATATTATGAGACCAAAATTAGGGGGTAGTGTAGTGGAAATTTTTGAAAATAAACACGAAAAACCGTGTTTATCGATGTTTTTTATATAAAAAATTAAATTTAGAATAAAATTAAATATATCGCGGTCGCGGACACGCACGCCAGCTGTCAATTTGGTGGTTGTGAATTATTTAAAATCAAAATATTGCCAAAAACAATAGGGATATCAAGAAAACAATTTAATTCCCTATCAATTATATGCCAAATTATAAATTCGTTAATATAATATAATTTTTGGATTCTGGACGTACGGACACACGCCGGACAGTGAGATATTAATTAATTACAAACGTTAATGCCAAAAACTAGACGAAAATCGATCAATTAGGACCCGAGAACTTCAAATTTTAATAAAAATATGTCACCCCTTAGGTAGACTCGGTACTACTGTATACTGTACTGTGGAACAATAACAATGTGAATTTTTTGACTTTCTCTGCTCGCAACCCCCACTTGTGGGGCGTCAATGGATAGGTGCGGACGAGAGGGATATTATGAGACCAAAAATTAGGGGTAGTGTAGTGGAAATTTTTGAAAATAAACACGAAAAACCGTGTTTATCGATGTTTTTTATATAAAAAATTAAATTTAGGAATAAAATTAAATATATCGCGGTCGCGGACACGCACGCCAGCTGTCAATTTGGTGGTTGTGAATTATTTAAAATCAAAATATTGCCAAAAAACAATAGGGATATCAAGAAAACAATTTAATTCCCTATCAATTATATGCCAAATTATAAATTCGTTAATATAATATAATTTTTGGATTCTGGACGTACGGACACACGCCGGACAGTGAGATATTAATTAATTACAAACGTTAATGCCAAAAACTAGACGAAAATTCGATCAATTAGGACCCGAGAACTTCAAATTTTAATAAAATATGTCACCCCTTAGGTAGACTCGGTACTACTGTATACTGTACTGTGGAACAATAACAATGTGAATTTTTTGACTTTCTCTGCTCGCAACCCCCCACTTGTGGGGCGTCAATGGATAGGTGCGGACGAGAGGGATATTATGAGACCAAAATTAGGGGGTAGTGTAGTGGAAATTTTTGAAAATAAACACGAAAAACCGTTGTTTATCGATGTTTTTTATATAAAAAAATAAATTTAGAATAAAATTAAATATATCGCGGTCGCGGACACGCACGCCAGCTGTCAATTTGGTGGTTGTGAATTATTTAAAATCAAAATATTGCCAAAAAACAATAGGGATATCAAGAAAACAATTTAATTCCCTATCAATTATATGCCAAATTATAAATTCGTTAATATAATATAATTTTTGGATTCTGGACGTACGGACACACGCCGGACAGTGAGATATTAATTAATTACAAACGTTAATGCCAAAAACTAGACGAAAATCGATCAATTAGGACCCGAGAACTTCAAATTTTAATAAAATATGTCACCCCTTAGGTAGACTCGGTACTACTGTATACTGTACTGTGGAACAATAACAATGTGAATTTTTTGACTTTCTCTGCTCGCAACCCCCACTTGTGGGGCGTCAATGGATAGGTGCGGACGAGAGGGATATTATGAGACCAAAATTAGGGGGTAGTGTAGTGGAAATTTTTGAAAATAAACACGAAAAACCGTGTTTATCGATGTTTTTTATATAAAAAATTAAATTTAGAATAAAATTAAATATATCGCGGTCGCGGACACGCACGCCAGCTGTCAATTTGGTGGTTGTGAATTATTTAAAATCAAAATATTGCCAAAAAACAATAGGGATATCAAGAAAACAATTTAATTCCCTATCAATTATATGCCAAATTATAAATTCGTTAATATAATATAATTTTTGGATTCTGGACGTACGGACACACGCCGGACAGTGAGATATTAATTAATTACAAACGTTAATGCCAAAAACTAGACGAAAATCGATCAATTAGGACCCGAGAACTTCAAATTTTAATAAAATATGTCACCCCTTAGGTAGACTCGGTACTACTGTATACTGTACTGTGGAACAATAACAATGTGAATTTTTTGACTTTCTCTGCTCGCAACCCCCACTTGTGGGGCGTCAATGGATAGGTGCGGACGAGAGGGATATTATGAGACCAAAATTAGGGGGTAGTGTAGTGGAAATTTTTGAAAATAAACACGAAAAACCGTGTTTATCGATGTTTTTTATATAAAAAATTAAATTTAGAATAAAATTAAATATATCGCGGTCGCGGACACGCACGCCAGCTGTCAATTTGGTGGTTGTGAATTATTTAAAATCAAAATATTGCCAAAAAACAATAGGGATATCAAGAAAACAATTTAATTCCCTATCAATTATATGCCAAATTATAAATTCGTTAATATAATATAATTTTTGGATTCTGGACGTACGGACACACGCCGGACAGTGAGATATTAATTAATTACAAACGTTAATGCCAAAAACTAGACGAAAATCGATCAATTAGGACCCGAGAACTTCAAATTTTAATAAAATATGTCACCCCTTAGGTAGACTCGGTACTACTGTATACTGTACTGTGGAACAATAACAATGTGAATTTTTTGACTTTCTCTGCTCGCAACCCCCACTTGTGGGGCGTCAATGGATAGGTGCGGACGAGAGGGATATTATGAGACCAAAATTAGGGGGTAGTGTAGTGGAAATTTTTGAAAATAAACACGAAAAACCGTGTTTATCGATGTTTTTTATATAAAAAATTAAATTTAGAATAAAATTAAATATATCGCGGTCGCGGACACGCACGCCAGCTGTCAATTTGGTGGTTGTGAATTATTTAAAATCAAAATATTGCCAAAAAACAATAGGGATATCAAGAAAACAATTTAATTCCCTATCAATTATATGCCAAATTATAAATTCGTTAATATAATATAATTTTTGGATTCTGGACGTACGGACACACGCCGGACAGTGAGATATTAATTAATTACAAACGTTAATGCCAAAAACTAGACGAAAATCGATCAATTAGGACCCGAGAACTTCAAATTTTAATAAAATATGTCACCCCTTAGGTAGACTCGGTACTACTGTATACTGTACTGTGGAACAATAACAATGTGAATTTTTTGACTTTCTCTGCTCGCAACCCCCACTTGTGGGGCGTCAATGGATAGGTGCGGACGAGAGGGATATTATGAGACCAAAATTAGGGGGTAGTGTAGTGGAAATTTTTGAAAATAAACACGAAAAACCGTGTTTATCGATGTTTTTTATATAAAAAATTAAATTTAGAATAAAATTAAATATATCGCGGTCGCGGACACGCACGCCAGCTGTCAATTTGGTGGTTGTGAATTATTTCAAAATCAAAATATTGCCAAAAAACAATAGGGATATCAAGAAAACAATTTAATTCCCTATCAATTATATGCCAAATTATAAATTCGTTAATATAATATAATTTTTGGATTCTGGACGTACGGACACACGCCGGACAGTGAGATATTAATTAATTACAAACGTTAATGCCAAAAACTAGACGAAAATCGATCAATTAGGACCCGAGAACTTCAAATTTTAATAAAATATGTCACCCCTTAGGTAGACTCGGTACTACTGTATACTGTACTGTGGAACAATAACAATGTGAATTTTTTGACTTTCTCTGCTCGCAACCCCCACTTGTGGGGCGTCAATGGATAGGTGCGGACGAGAGGGATATTATGAGACCAAAATTAGGGGGTAGTGTAGTGGAAATTTTTGAAAATAAACACGAAAAACCGTGTTTATCGATGTTTTTTATATAAAAAATTAAATTTAGAATAAAATTAAATATATCGCGGTCGCGGACACGCACGCCAGCTGTCAATTTGGTGGTTGTGAATTATTTAAAATCAAAATATTGCCAAAAAACAATAGGGATATCAAGAAAACAATTTAATTCCCTATCAATTATATGCCAAATTATAAATTCGTTAATATAATATAATTTTTGGATTCTGGACGTACGGACACACGCCGGACAGTGAGATATTAATTAATTACAAACGTTAATGCCAAAAACTAGACGAAAATCGATCAATTAGGACCCGAGAACTTCAAATTTTAATAAAATATGTCACCCCTTAGGTAGACTCGGTACTACTGTATACTGTACTGTGGAACAATAACAATGTGAATTTTTTGACTTTCTCTGCTCGCAACCCCCACTTGTGGGGCGTCAATGGATAGGTGCGGACGAGAGGGATATTATGAGACCAAAATTAGGGGGTAGTGTAGTGGAAATTTTTGAAAATAAACACGAAAAACCGTGTTTATCGATGTTTTTTATATAAAAAATTAAATTTAGAATAAAATTAAATATATCGCGGTCGCGGACACGCACGCCAGCTGTCAATTTGGTGGTTGTGAATTATTTAAAATCAAAATATTGCCAAAAAACAATAGGGATATCAAGAAAACAATTTAATTCCCTATCAATTATATGCCAAATTATAAATTCGTTAATATAATATAATTTTTGGATTCTGGACGTACGGACACACGCCGGACAGTGAGATATTAATTAATTACAAACGTTAATGCCAAAAACTAGACGAAAATCGATCAATTAGGACCCGAGAACTTCAAATTTTAATAAAATATGTCACCCCTTAGGTAGACTCGGTACTACTGTATACTGTACTGTGGAACAATAACAATGTGAATTTTTTGACTTTCTCTGCTCGCAACCCCCACTTGTGGGGCGTCAATGGATAGGTGCGGACGAGAGGGATATTATGAGACCAAAATTAGGGGGTAGTGTAGTGGAAATTTTTGAAAATAAACACGAAAAACCGTGTTTATCGATGTTTTTTATATAAAAAATTAAATTTAGAATAAAATTAAATATATCGCGGTCGCGGACACGCACGCCAGCTGTCAATACGGTGGTTGTGAATTATTTAAAATCAAAATATTGCCAAAAAAACAATAGGGATATCAAGAAAACAATTTAATTCCCTATCAATTATATGCCAAATTATAAATTCGTTAATATAATATAATTTTTGGATTCTGGACGTACGGACACACGCCGGACAGTGGAGATATTAATTAATACAAACGTTAATGCCAAAAACTAGACGAAAATCGATCATTAGGACCCGAGAACTTCAAATTTTAATAAAATATGTCACCCCTTAGGTAGACTCGGTACTACTGTATACTGTACTGTGGAACAATAACAATGTGAATTTTTTGACTTTCTCTGCTCGCAACCCCCACTTGTGGGGCGTCAATGGATAGGTGCGGACGAGAGGGATATTATGAGACCAAAATTAGGTGGGTAGTGTAGTGGAAATTTTTGAAAATAAACACGAAAAACCGTGTTTATCGATGTTTTTTATATAAAAAATTAAATTTAGAATAAAATTAAATATATCGCGGTCGCGGACACGCACGCCAGCTGTCAATG
>CAKXYV010000005.1:0-32079 GCA_935421205.1 Xylocampa areola | reverse complement strand
TTTCTTGATATCCCTATTGTTTTTTGGCAATATTTTGATTTTAAATAATTCACAACCACCAAATTGACAGCTGGCGTGCGTGTCCGCGACCGCGATATATTTAATTTTATTCTAAATTTAATTTTTTATATAAAAAACATCGATAAACACGGTTTTTCGTGTTTATTTTCAAAAATTTCCACTACACTACCCCCTAATTTTGGTCTCATAATATCCCTCTCGTCCGCACCTATCCATTGACGCCCCACAAGTGGGGGTTGCGAGCAGAGAAAGTCAAAAAATTCACATTGTTATTGTTCCACAGTACAGTATACAGTAGTACCGAGTCTACCTAAGGGGTGACATATTTTATTAAAATTTGAAGTTCTCGGGTCCTAATTGATCGATTTTCGTCTAGTTTTTGGCATTAACGTTTGTAATTAATTAATATCTCACTGTCCGGCGTGTGTCCGTACGTCCAGAATCCAAAAATTATATTATATTAACGAATTTATAATTTGGCATATAATTGATAGGGAATTAAATTGTTTTCTTGATATCCCTATTGTTTTTTGGCAATATTTTGATTTTAAATAATTCACAACCACCAAATTGACAGCTGGCGTGCGTGTCCGCGACCGCGATATATTTAATTTTATTCTAAATTTAATTTTTTATATAAAAAACATCGATAAACACGGTTTTTCGTGTTTATTTTCAAAAATTTCCACTACACTACCCCCTAATTTTGGTCTCATAATATCCCTCTCGTCCGCACCTATCCATTGACGCCCCACAAGTGGGGGTTGCGAGCAGAGAAAGTCAAAAAATTCACATTGTTATTGTTCCACAGTACAGTATACAGTAGTACCGAGTCTACCTAAGGGGTGACATATTTTATTAAAATTTGAAGTTCTCGGGTCCTAATTGATCGATTTTCGTCTAGTTTTTGGCATTAACGTTTGTAATTAATTAATATCTCACTGTCCGGCGTGTGTCCGTACGTCCAGAATCCAAAAATTATATTATATTAACGAATTTATAATTTGGCATATAATTGATAGGGAATTAAATTGTTTTCTTGATATCCCTATTGTTTTTTGGCAATATTTTGATTTTAAATAATTCACAACCACCAAATTGACAGCTGGCGTGCGTGTCCGCGACCGCGATATATTTAATTTTATTCTAAATTTAATTTTTTATATAAAAAACATCGATAAACACGGTTTTTCGTGTTTATTTTCAAAAATTTCCACTACACTACCCCCTAATTTTGGTCTCATAATATCCCTCTCGTCCGCACCTATCCATTGACGCCCCACAAGTGGGGGTTGCGAGCAGAGAAAGTCAAAAAATTCACATTGTTATTGTTCCACAGTACAGTATACAGTAGTACCGAGTCTACCTAAGGGGTGACATATTTTATTAAAATTTGAAGTTCTCGGGTCCTAATTGATCGATTTTCGTCTAGTTTTTGGCATTAACGTTTGTAATTAATTAATATCTCACTGTCCGGCGTGTGTCCGTACGTCCAGAATCCAAAAATTATATTATATTAACGAATTTATAATTTGGCATATAATTGATAGGGAATTAAATTGTTTTCTTGATATCCCTATTGTTTTTTGGCAATATTTTGATTTTAAATAATTCACAACCACCAAATTGACAGCTGGCGTGCGTGTCCGCGACCGCGATATATTTAATTTTATTCTAAATTTAATTTTTTATATAAAAAACATCGATAAACACGGTTTTTCGTGTTTATTTTCAAAAATTTCCACTACACTACCCCCTAATTTTGGTCTCATAATATCCCTCTCGTCCGCACCTATCCATTGACGCCCCACAAGTGGGGGTTGCGAGCAGAGAAAGTCAAAAAATTCACATTGTTATTGTTCCACAGTACAGTATACAGTAGTACCGAGTCTACCTAAGGGGTGACATATTTTATTAAAATTTGAAGTTCTCGGGTCCTAATTGATCGATTTTCGTCTAGTTTTTGGCATTAACGTTTGTAATTAATTAATATCTCACTGTCCGGCGTGTGTCCGTACGTCCAGAATCCAAAAATTATATTATATTAACGAATTTATAATTTGGCATATAATTGATAGGGAATTAAATTGTTTTCTTGATATCCCTATTGTTTTTTGGCAATATTTTGATTTTAAATAATTCACAACCACCAAATTGACAGCTGGCGTGCGTGTCCGCGACCGCGATATATTTAATTTTATTCTAAATTTAATTTTTTATATAAAAAACATCGATAAACACGGTTTTTCGTGTTTATTTTCAAAAATTTCCACTACACTACCCCCTAATTTTGGTCTCATAATATCCCTCTCGTCCGCACCTATCCATTGACGCCCCACAAGTGGGGGTTGCGAGCAGAGAAAGTCAAAAAATTCACATTGTTATTGTTCCACAGTACAGTATACAGTAGTACCGAGTCTACCTAAGGGGTGACATATTTTATTAAAATTTGAAGTTCTCGGGTCCTAATTGATCGATTTTCGTCTAGTTTTTGGCATTAACGTTTGTAATTAATTAATATCTCACTGTCCGGCGTGTGTCCGTACGTCCAGAATCCAAAAATTATATTATATTAACGAATTTATAATTTGGCATATAATTGATAGGGAATTAAATTGTTTTCTTGATATCCCTATTGTTTTTTGGCAATATTTTGATTTTAAATAATTCACAACCACCAAATTGACAGCTGGCGTGCGTGTCCGCGACCGCGATATATTTAATTTTATTCTAAATTTAATTTTTTATATAAAAAACATCGATAAACACGGTTTTTCGTGTTTATTTTCAAAAATTTCCACTACACTACCCCCTAATTTTGGTCTCATAATATCCCTCTCGTCCGCACCTATCCATTGACGCCCCACAAGTGGGGGTTGCGAGCAGAGAAAGTCAAAAAATTCACATTGTTATTGTTCCACAGTACAGTATACAGTAGTACCGAGTCTACCTAAGGGGTGACATATTTTATTAAAATTTGAAGTTCTCGGGTCCTAATTGATCGATTTTCGTCTAGTTTTTGGCATTAACGTTTGTAATTAATTAATATCTCACTGTCCGGCGTGTGTCCGTACGTCCAGAATCCAAAAATTATATTATATTAACGAATTTATAATTTGGCATATAATTGATAGGGAATTAAATTGTTTTCTTGATATCCCTATTGTTTTTTGGCAATATTTTGATTTTAAATAATTCACAACCACCAAATTGACAGCTGGCGTGCGTGTCCGCGACCGCGATATATTTAATTTTATTCTAAATTTAATTTTTTATATAAAAAACATCGATAAACACGGTTTTTCGTGTTTATTTTCAAAAATTTCCACTACACTACCCCCTAATTTTGGTCTCATAATATCCCTCTCGTCCGCACCTATCCATTGACGCCCCACAAGTGGGGGTTGCGAGCAGAGAAAGTCAAAAAATTCACATTGTTATTGTTCCACAGTACAGTATACAGTAGTACCGAGTCTACCTAAGGGGTGACATATTTTATTAAAATTTGAAGTTCTCGGGTCCTAATTGATCGATTTTCGTCTAGTTTTTGGCATTAACGTTTGTAATTAATTAATATCTCACTGTCCGGCGTGTGTCCGTACGTCCAGAATCCAAAAATTATATTATATTAACGAATTTATAATTTGGCATATAATTGATAGGGAATTAAATTGTTTTCTTGATATCCCTATTGTTTTTTGGCAATATTTTGATTTTAAATAATTCACAACCACCAAATTGACAGCTGGCGTGCGTGTCCGCGACCGCGATATATTTAATTTTATTCTAAATTTAATTTTTTATATAAAAAACATCGATAAACACGGTTTTTCGTGTTTATTTTCAAAAATTTCCACTACACTACCCCCTAATTTTGGTCTCATAATATCCCTCTCGTCCGCACCTATCCATTGACGCCCCACAAGTGGGGGTTGCGAGCAGAGAAAGTCAAAAAATTCACATTGTTATTGTTCCACAGTACAGTATACAGTAGTACCGAGTCTACCTAAGGGGTGACATATTTTATTAAAATTTGAAGTTCTCGGGTCCTAATTGATCGATTTTCGTCTAGTTTTTGGCATTAACGTTTGTAATTAATTAATATCTCACTGTCCGGCGTGTGTCCGTACGTCCAGAATCCAAAAATTATATTATATTAACGAATTTATAATTTGGCATATAATTGATAGGGAATTAAATTGTTTTCTTGATATCCCTATTGTTTTTTGGCAATATTTTGATTTTAAATAATTCACAACCACCAAATTGACAGCTGGCGTGCGTGTCCGCGACCGCGATATATTTAATTTTATTCTAAATTTAATTTTTTATATAAAAAACATCGATAAACACGGTTTTTCGTGTTTATTTTCAAAAATTTCCACTACACTACCCCCTAATTTTGGTCTCATAATATCCCTCTCGTCCGCACCTATCCATTGACGCCCCACAAGTGGGGGTTGCGAGCAGAGAAAGTCAAAAAATTCACATTGTTATTGTTCCACAGTACAGTATACAGTAGTACCGAGTCTACCTAAGGGGTGACATATTTTATTAAAATTTGAAGTTCTCGGGTCCTAATTGATCGATTTTCGTCTAGTTTTTGGCATTAACGTTTGTAATTAATTAATATCTCACTGTCCGGCGTGTGTCCGTACGTCCAGAATCCAAAAATTATATTATATTAACGAATTTATAATTTGGCATATAATTGATAGGGAATTAAATTGTTTTCTTGATATCCCTATTGTTTTTTGGCAATATTTTGATTTTAAATAATTCACAACCACCAAATTGACAGCTGGCGTGCGTGTCCGCGACCGCGATATATTTAATTTTATTCTAAATTTAATTTTTTATATAAAAAACATCGATAAACACGGTTTTTCGTGTTTATTTTCAAAAATTTCCACTACACTACCCCCTAATTTTGGTCTCATAATATCCCTCTCGTCCGCACCTATCCATTGACGCCCCACAAGTGGGGGTTGCGAGCAGAGAAAGTCAAAAAATTCACATTGTTATTGTTCCACAGTACAGTATACAGTAGTACCGAGTCTACCTAAGGGGTGACATATTTTATTAAAATTTGAAGTTCTCGGGTCCTAATTGATCGATTTTCGTCTAGTTTTTGGCATTAACGTTTGTAATTAATTAATATCTCACTGTCCGGCGTGTGTCCGTACGTCCAGAATCCAAAAATTATATTATATTAACGAATTTATAATTTGGCATATAATTGATAGGGAATTAAATTGTTTTCTTGATATCCCTATTGTTTTTTGGCAATATTTTGATTTTAAATAATTCACAACCACCAAATTGACAGCTGGCGTGCGTGTCCGCGACCGCGATATATTTAATTTTATTCTAAATTTAATTTTTTATATAAAAAACATCGATAAACACGGTTTTTCGTGTTTATTTTCAAAAATTTCCACTACACTACCCCCTAATTTTGGTCTCATAATATCCCTCTCGTCCGCACCTATCCATTGACGCCCCACAAGTGGGGGTTGCGAGCAGAGAAAGTCAAAAAATTCACATTGTTATTGTTCCACAGTACAGTATACAGTAGTACCGAGTCTACCTAAGGGGTGACATATTTTATTAAAATTTGAAGTTCTCGGGTCCTAATTGATCGATTTTCGTCTAGTTTTTGGCATTAACGTTTGTAATTAATTAATATCTCACTGTCCGGCGTGTGTCCGTACGTCCAGAATCCAAAAATTATATTATATTAACGAATTTATAATTTGGCATATAATTGATAGGGAATTAAATTGTTTTCTTGATATCCCTATTGTTTTTTGGCAATATTTTGATTTTAAATAATTCACAACCACCAAATTGACAGCTGGCGTGCGTGTCCGCGACCGCGATATATTTAATTTTATTCTAAATTTAATTTTTTATATAAAAAACATCGATAAACACGGTTTTTCGTGTTTATTTTCAAAAATTTCCACTACACTACCCCCTAATTTTGGTCTCATAATATCCCTCTCGTCCGCACCTATCCATTGACGCCCCACAAGTGGGGGTTGCGAGCAGAGAAAGTCAAAAAATTCACATTGTTATTGTTCCACAGTACAGTATACAGTAGTACCGAGTCTACCTAAGGGGTGACATATTTTATTAAAATTTGAAGTTCTCGGGTCCTAATTGATCGATTTTCGTCTAGTTTTTGGCATTAACGTTTGTAATTAATTAATATCTCACTGTCCGGCGTGTGTCCGTACGTCCAGAATCCAAAAATTATATTATATTAACGAATTTATAATTTGGCATATAATTGATAGGGAATTAAATTGTTTTCTTGATATCCCTATTGTTTTTTGGCAATATTTTGATTTTAAATAATTCACAACCACCAAATTGACAGCTGGCGTGCGTGTCCGCGACCGCGATATATTTAATTTTATTCTAAATTTAATTTTTTATATAAAAAACATCGATAAACACGGTTTTTCGTGTTTATTTTCAAAAATTTCCACTACACTACCCCCTAATTTTGGTCTCATAATATCCCTCTCGTCCGCACCTATCCATTGACGCCCCACAAGTGGGGGTTGCGAGCAGAGAAAGTCAAAAAATTCACATTGTTATTGTTCCACAGTACAGTATACAGTAGTACCGAGTCTACCTAAGGGGTGACATATTTTATTAAAATTTGAAGTTCTCGGGTCCTAATTGATCGATTTTCGTCTAGTTTTTGGCATTAACGTTTGTAATTAATTAATATCTCACTGTCCGGCGTGTGTCCGTACGTCCAGAATCCAAAAATTATATTATATTAACGAATTTATAATTTGGCATATAATTGATAGGGAATTAAATTGTTTTCTTGATATCCCTATTGTTTTTTGGCAATATTTTGATTTTAAATAATTCACAACCACCAAATTGACAGCTGGCGTGCGTGTCCGCGACCGCGATATATTTAATTTTATTCTAAATTTAATTTTTTATATAAAAAACATCGATAAACACGGTTTTTCGTGTTTATTTTCAAAAATTTCCACTACACTACCCCCTAATTTTGGTCTCATAATATCCCTCTCGTCCGCACCTATCCATTGACGCCCCACAAGTGGGGGTTGCGAGCAGAGAAAGTCAAAAAATTCACATTGTTATTGTTCCACAGTACAGTATACAGTAGTACCGAGTCTACCTAAGGGGTGACATATTTTATTAAAATTTGAAGTTCTCGGGTCCTAATTGATCGATTTTCGTCTAGTTTTTGGCATTAACGTTTGTAATTAATTAATATCTCACTGTCCGGCGTGTGTCCGTACGTCCAGAATCCAAAAATTATATTATATTAACGAATTTATAATTTGGCATATAATTGATAGGGAATTAAATTGTTTTCTTGATATCCCTATTGTTTTTTGGCAATATTTTGATTTTAAATAATTCACAACCACCAAATTGACAGCTGGCGTGCGTGTCCGCGACCGCGATATATTTAATTTTATTCTAAATTTAATTTTTTATATAAAAAACATCGATAAACACGGTTTTTCGTGTTTATTTTCAAAAATTTCCACTACACTACCCCCTAATTTTGGTCTCATAATATCCCTCTCGTCCGCACCTATCCATTGACGCCCCACAAGTGGGGGTTGCGAGCAGAGAAAGTCAAAAAATTCACATTGTTATTGTTCCACAGTACAGTATACAGTAGTACCGAGTCTACCTAAGGGGTGACATATTTTATTAAAATTTGAAGTTCTCGGGTCCTAATTGATCGATTTTCGTCTAGTTTTTGGCATTAACGTTTGTAATTAATTAATATCTCACTGTCCGGCGTGTGTCCGTACGTCCAGAATCCAAAAATTATATTATATTAACGAATTTATAATTTGGCATATAATTGATAGGGAATTAAATTGTTTTCTTGATATCCCTATTGTTTTTTGGCAATATTTTGATTTTAAATAATTCACAACCACCAAATTGACAGCTGGCGTGCGTGTCCGCGACCGCGATATATTTAATTTTATTCTAAATTTAATTTTTTATATAAAAAACATCGATAAACACGGTTTTTCGTGTTTATTTTCAAAAATTTCCACTACACTACCCCCTAATTTTGGTCTCATAATATCCCTCTCGTCCGCACCTATCCATTGACGCCCCACAAGTGGGGGTTGCGAGCAGAGAAAGTCAAAAAATTCACATTGTTATTGTTCCACAGTACAGTATACAGTAGTACCGAGTCTACCTAAGGGGTGACATATTTTATTAAAATTTGAAGTTCTCGGGTCCTAATTGATCGATTTTCGTCTAGTTTTTGGCATTAACGTTTGTAATTAATTAATATCTCACTGTCCGGCGTGTGTCCGTACGTCCAGAATCCAAAAATTATATTATATTAACGAATTTATAATTTGGCATATAATTGATAGGGAATTAAATTGTTTTCTTGATATCCCTATTGTTTTTTGGCAATATTTTGATTTTAAATAATTCACAACCACCAAATTGACAGCTGGCGTGCGTGTCCGCGACCGCGATATATTTAATTTTATTCTAAATTTAATTTTTTATATAAAAAACATCGATAAACACGGTTTTTCGTGTTTATTTTCAAAAATTTCCACTACACTACCCCCTAATTTTGGTCTCATAATATCCCTCTCGTCCGCACCTATCCATTGACGCCCCACAAGTGGGGGTTGCGAGCAGAGAAAGTCAAAAAATTCACATTGTTATTGTTCCACAGTACAGTATACAGTAGTACCGAGTCTACCTAAGGGGTGACATATTTTATTAAAATTTGAAGTTCTCGGGTCCTAATTGATCGATTTTCGTCTAGTTTTTGGCATTAACGTTTGTAATTAATTAATATCTCACTGTCCGGCGTGTGTCCGTACGTCCAGAATCCAAAAATTATATTATATTAACGAATTTATAATTTGGCATATAATTGATAGGGAATTAAATTGTTTTCTTGATATCCCTATTGTTTTTTGGCAATATTTTGATTTTAAATAATTCACAACCACCAAATTGACAGCTGGCGTGCGTGTCCGCGACCGCGATATATTTAATTTTATTCTAAATTTAATTTTTTATATAAAAAACATCGATAAACACGGTTTTTCGTGTTTATTTTCAAAAATTTCCACTACACTACCCCCTAATTTTGGTCTCATAATATCCCTCTCGTCCGCACCTATCCATTGACGCCCCACAAGTGGGGGTTGCGAGCAGAGAAAGTCAAAAAATTCACATTGTTATTGTTCCACAGTACAGTATACAGTAGTACCGAGTCTACCTAAGGGGTGACATATTTTATTAAAATTTGAAGTTCTCGGGTCCTAATTGATCGATTTTCGTCTAGTTTTTGGCATTAACGTTTGTAATTAATTAATATCTCACTGTCCGGCGTGTGTCCGTACGTCCAGAATCCAAAAATTATATTATATTAACGAATTTATAATTTGGCATATAATTGATAGGGAATTAAATTGTTTTCTTGATATCCCTATTGTTTTTTGGCAATATTTTGATTTTAAATAATTCACAACCACCAAATTGACAGCTGGCGTGCGTGTCCGCGACCGCGATATATTTAATTTTATTCTAAATTTAATTTTTTATATAAAAAACATCGATAAACACGGTTTTTCGTGTTTATTTTCAAAAATTTCCACTACACTACCCCCTAATTTTGGTCTCATAATATCCCTCTCGTCCGCACCTATCCATTGACGCCCCACAAGTGGGGGTTGCGAGCAGAGAAAGTCAAAAAATTCACATTGTTATTGTTCCACAGTACAGTATACAGTAGTACCGAGTCTACCTAAGGGGTGACATATTTTATTAAAATTTGAAGTTCTCGGGTCCTAATTGATCGATTTTCGTCTAGTTTTTGGCATTAACGTTTGTAATTAATTAATATCTCACTGTCCGGCGTGTGTCCGTACGTCCAGAATCCAAAAATTATATTATATTAACGAATTTATAATTTGGCATATAATTGATAGGGAATTAAATTGTTTTCTTGATATCCCTATTGTTTTTTGGCAATATTTTGATTTTAAATAATTCACAACCACCAAATTGACAGCTGGCGTGCGTGTCCGCGACCGCGATATATTTAATTTTATTCTAAATTTAATTTTTTATATAAAAAACATCGATAAACACGGTTTTTCGTGTTTATTTTCAAAAATTTCCACTACACTACCCCCTAATTTTGGTCTCATAATATCCCTCTCGTCCGCACCTATCCATTGACGCCCCACAAGTGGGGGTTGCGAGCAGAGAAAGTCAAAAAATTCACATTGTTATTGTTCCACAGTACAGTATACAGTAGTACCGAGTCTACCTAAGGGGTGACATATTTTATTAAAATTTGAAGTTCTCGGGTCCTAATTGATCGATTTTCGTCTAGTTTTTGGCATTAACGTTTGTAATTAATTAATATCTCACTGTCCGGCGTGTGTCCGTACGTCCAGAATCCAAAAATTATATTATATTAACGAATTTATAATTTGGCATATAATTGATAGGGAATTAAATTGTTTTCTTGATATCCCTATTGTTTTTTGGCAATATTTTGATTTTAAATAATTCACAACCACCAAATTGACAGCTGGCGTGCGTGTCCGCGACCGCGATATATTTAATTTTATTCTAAATTTAATTTTTTATATAAAAAACATCGATAAACACGGTTTTTCGTGTTTATTTTCAAAAATTTCCACTACACTACCCCCTAATTTTGGTCTCATAATATCCCTCTCGTCCGCACCTATCCATTGACGCCCCACAAGTGGGGGTTGCGAGCAGAGAAAGTCAAAAAATTCACATTGTTATTGTTCCACAGTACAGTATACAGTAGTACCGAGTCTACCTAAGGGGTGACATATTTTATTAAAATTTGAAGTTCTCGGGTCCTAATTGATCGATTTTCGTCTAGTTTTTGGCATTAACGTTTGTAATTAATTAATATCTCACTGTCCGGCGTGTGTCCGTACGTCCAGAATCCAAAAATTATATTATATTAACGAATTTATAATTTGGCATATAATTGATAGGGAATTAAATTGTTTTCTTGATATCCCTATTGTTTTTTGGCAATATTTTGATTTTAAATAATTCACAACCACCAAATTGACAGCTGGCGTGCGTGTCCGCGACCGCGATATATTTAATTTTATTCTAAATTTAATTTTTTATATAAAAAACATCGATAAACACGGTTTTTCGTGTTTATTTTCAAAAATTTCCACTACACTACCCCCTAATTTTGGTCTCATAATATCCCTCTCGTCCGCACCTATCCATTGACGCCCCACAAGTGGGGGTTGCGAGCAGAGAAAGTCAAAAAATTCACATTGTTATTGTTCCACAGTACAGTATACAGTAGTACCGAGTCTACCTAAGGGGTGACATATTTTATTAAAATTTGAAGTTCTCGGGTCCTAATTGATCGATTTTCGTCTAGTTTTTGGCATTAACGTTTGTAATTAATTAATATCTCACTGTCCGGCGTGTGTCCGTACGTCCAGAATCCAAAAATTATATTATATTAACGAATTTATAATTTGGCATATAATTGATAGGGAATTAAATTGTTTTCTTGATATCCCTATTGTTTTTTGGCAATATTTTGATTTTAAATAATTCACAACCACCAAATTGACAGCTGGCGTGCGTGTCCGCGACCGCGATATATTTAATTTTATTCTAAATTTAATTTTTTATATAAAAAACATCGATAAACACGGTTTTTCGTGTTTATTTTCAAAAATTTCCACTACACTACCCCCTAATTTTGGTCTCATAATATCCCTCTCGTCCGCACCTATCCATTGACGCCCCACAAGTGGGGGTTGCGAGCAGAGAAAGGTGCTGGCAACACTGCTTGAGTGACATGTCAAATTTCGTAGCTTAAATAAAATATTTTATTAATTAATCTAATGTGTAAATTGTGTGATTAAATGTCCTAAAACGAACAAGGGCGAGATAATTTATCAGTATTATTGTTTTCCGCCAAAAATTTGCGTTAAAACCATAGTATTTGGTGACATGTGAAACCGGTGACCGGTCAACGACCAAAGTTTAAAGTCATCGGATTTAAACGGGGAGTATTGTTTAATTTTCTCTATTATTACCGTAATACATATGTTGCAGTACCTCAGTCCATTGATCAGCATTCTTCTTAACTTAAGTTGCTGTATAACTAACGATATTAATGATCGATCTATAGCACACGGATTGGTGAACGTCATTGAAATCACAAAATATTTTAAACATTGTATTTTAATATGACTATGCTGTTAAATAAGAACTTAAATATTAATATTGCTTAGATAGAAAGGAACCTAGCACTAAATATATTATCTACTACTTGTAAATAAGAATTTAAACCAAAACACAAATTGTATATACCCACCCACCTTTAACTAAATCAAATATTGTAGAATTAATTAACTTCCAAACCCATACCGGATCTTTTATAGTATAGCAAGATCTTTATTTTCCTCTATTACTATTGTCTCCTATTCTATAAATTCTGTAGAAACCTAAACTGACCCCTTCTTTGCTTCTATTTCCAGTACACAACTTCTAAATACTATGCCTATACTAACCCGTAAGGCCGCATCCCAGGAACTGGAGCTTAAGTTAAGATTGGCCCTTGAGAGTCTTCAAGATTACAAGGATCAATGCGAGCAACTTCTTCAGGAAAGAGAGGAAAGTGAGGAGGAAGTTAAGAAGGTTGTGGACAAGAACTCACTCTTGAAACGGGAGCTTGCTGACTTCCACAAGCAGTACTTGGATGTGGTTGGGGAGCGGGACAATCTCAAGGCACTGATTGATGGCTTTAGTCAATGTAGTTATGAATATGTAGGGACCTTGAGAAAAGTTAGGGAATTGGAAGACGAATTATTTAGTGCAAATTCAGAATTATTGCAATTAAGGCAAGAAAAAGAATGTGCACAGGTTGTTAAAACTCATCATCTGTATGATGAATTATTAAATACAAATTCAAAGTCTTTGTTAGATAATCACTTAGTCACCATAGATCTCACGGAGCATGATAGTATAGTTAGCAAAATCTGGTATTACAACATGAGCCATAATAAACTTAAAAAATATATTAAATTGAATAAAATTATTAAAAAATATAAAAAGTATAAGAAACAGCAATACAACCACTCTAAAATCATAGAGTTAAGAAAGGACCGTGTTACATTAATAAATAAACTTAGTAATAGTCAAATAAAATTAGAAGATAGTAAAAATATCTATGAAATAGACACTCAACGCTTGCAAAGTGATATAAAGTCATTAGAGAAGTCACTTAGTTCCCTCTACAGTAAGTATGTAAGCTCCCAGAAGCAAATAGAAGAACATATTCTGGCTGCAAATAAGCTAATTGATATGTGTAATTGTAATTCAGACAGAGTCGATTCTATAACACTCAACGGAAAACTATGTACATGTATGAGTCAATCAAATGGCAATTGTTCCCTTCCTGAGGCTATAGATGACTTATCCCAAGCTAAAAAATCTAGCATAGGTGCACCAGTGATACTTGATTCACTCGGTCAAGAGTCAACAATGAAAAAGGAGTTGACTGAAAAAAATTACAATGTTAGTTATCACTCAATAATGTATACTGATAACTTAGGCAAGTGTTTTGGAGAAATATTAGGTAACAACCTGGGCCATGTCTTTCTTAATAACTGTATGCCTGGATCTTCATTTAAACAGATAATGGCATCATTAATGAAATCCAAATTTAACTCAAATACTGATTTAACTGTGTTTATAGGTAATAGTCAAAATGTGAGTAAGAAGGATATCACTGACAGTGTCGCTCAGATGTTAAAGCTGAATTGTCATCATATAATACTGTGTGCTTTTCCATATCTTGAACATTTATCGGATAAGCAAAATAATTACATTCATATGCTGAATAAGCATATTAATTTTTTAGTAGGTCACTACAGTGAAAAATTTATGTTTTTTGACACCAATAATTTTATTGGAAAATTAAATCTGACTAGAGATACTGTGTATCTGCCCATTAAATTTAAACGACAGTTAGCTAGCCTGTTAGCATATAATATTATGTCAGTCATAAGAAATATGACAAAGTCATTTCCCAGTACACCATTGTTTAATAATAGTACTAATAACATTATGATAGTTAGCCAGTCTAATTTAAACTACCCAGCCCGACAACAGAGAAGCATAAATACTTAATGCTGTCACACCAAAATATCAATCGCTTCTCTGGCAAAATCCATGATGTTGACCTATTTGTTGACAAATATAAAGTAGATGTTATATGCTTTACAGAGACGTGGCTAAAGCCAGATAAAATGTCATTTAATATTAATAATTTTAAAGTAGCCAGTTCGTTCCAGAGAGTTTCAGCGGATGGTGGAGGAACCTTAATTATGGTACAATGCCTCCATAAATGTAAGGAGCGACTTGATATTCGCGATCTCTCTGTAGAACGAGTATGTGAGCTCGCGTGTGCAGAATTAGAGGAATTCGTGATTTTGTGTGCTTATAGACCCCCCTCTTCTAGTACTAATCTTTTCTTTTCAATATTGGAAGATGCCCTTAGGAGAATAAAAATAAATAAAAAAATACTAGTTTGTGGAGATTTTAACATAGACATTTTGATAAACACGGTAGATAAACAAAACCTTTTATCTCTATTTAGATCATTTAACTTAAAACATATTTTTTCTGAGCCAACCAGAGTAACGTCTACCTCTGCCACTTGCATAGATAATATAGCAACCAACTTTAAAATATTAGATAAAAATCTTATTAGTGGCATTCGTTCGGACCATAAGTGTCAGATCATCAAATTTAATGTAAAAAAAAAGGAACTTTCCAAGACTATACAGTGTAGGCCTCTTACTAAAAAGAATTTAGAAAAGTTCAGCTCTAATGTAGAATCTCAGTTACTTACATTAAATCCACAATATAGCGACCCCAATGAAATGTATTATTCACTTTTTAATGTTATATCTACTGAGTTCCAAAATGCTTGCAAAGTAAAATCAATAACTTTAAAACATAATTTAATTTTCAGTAACTGGGCAACTGCGGGTATAAGACGCAGTAGAGATGTGATGTATGATCTATATGACAAAAAGTCTTACACATCTAATGTTAATTTTCATAATTACGTAAGAAAATACTCAAAGATCTTTAAAAAAGTTTGTATACAAGCTAAGGCCGTTTTTATTAGTAACCAAATCAAACATGCAAGTAATAAAATAAAGGCTACTTGGAAAATAATTAATACTGAAACTGGAAATAGTAGGTCCATGGATAGTAACATAGAACTAAAAGTTGATGGTGAACTTGTTTCAGATAAAGGTGTAGTCGCCAAATTCTTGGAAAAGTTCTTCACTAATATACCAATAAAGACTACAAAGTCTCTTTCGTCGTCTGTTATAGCGGCCGAGTCTCTTTTAAAGGAAAGCGTTGAGTTACACTCCACAAACTTTGAATTTAATCTCATAACCCACATTGATATAATAAAAACATTTAAAACAATTGTCATTAAGAAAACTGAGGACTTATGGGGATTGTCAATAAAGGCGGTTGAATCAATAATTGCTAAGATAGCGCCAATTCTGGCGTCAATATTTAATCGTTGCATCACAGAGGGTGTTTTTCCCGATCTTATGAAACTAAGTAAAATCGTACCCATTTTCAAATCAGGCTGCCATAATAACCCATCTAATTATAGGCCAATATCTGTGCTACCAGTGTTGAGTAAAATTTTTGAAAAAATAATGCTAAACCAAATGTTAGTTTACTTTAATAAAAATAAAATATTGCATGCCAAACAGTTTGGGTTTACTAGGGGACGTTCGACAGTTGATGCCGGATCCACTGTGATCAAAGCAGTGTTGGGGGCTTGGGAGGAGGCTCAAGATGCTATAGGAGTGTTTTGTGACCTTTCGAAAGCTTTTGACTGCGTGGATCACCGAACGCTCATTATGAAATTAAATTACTATGGAATTCGAGGTAGATCAATTGATTTTTTAAGTTCATATTTGTTGAATCGAAATCAAAGGGTGGCTATTGATAATGTAACTTCGACAGGTGCAATTGTCAAAATGGGGGTGCCTCAAGGATCAATTCTGGGCCCATTTCTGTTCCTAGTTTATATTAATGATCTTCCCTACTTTATCAAGGATATCAAGACAAATATGGTCCTCTTTGCTGATGATACATCCCTTATATTCAAAGTAAATAGAAAGGATGGGGATCAGATTGAACTCAATAATACACTTATGAAAGTATCTAATTGGTTTTCTGCTAATAACCTTCTTCTTAACCCGAATAAGACCAAATGCATTAGGTTCTCCGTACCAAACGTACCCCATATAAATTCAAATATAAAACTTGATGGTAGGGTGTTAGATTTGGTTCCGTCAACTGTTTTCTTAGGCGTTTCAGTAGACTCCAAACTGCAATGGGGTTCTCATATAGAGTCACTTGCAGGCAAACTCAGCTCTGCTGCTTTCGCTGTTAGAAAAATAAGACAGATGACAGATGTAGCAACGGCTAGACTAGTATATTTTGCTTATTTTCACAGTATTATGTCCTATGGCATCTTACTGTGGGGTTCGGCTGCTGACGTTGAGACTATTTTTATATTACAAAAAAGAGCAGTCCGAGCTATTTATAATCTTGGCTGTCGTGAGTCATTACGTGAATTGTTTAAGGAAATAAATATACTTACCTTGCCATCATTGTACATATTCAGTAATATCATGTACATTCGCAAAAATATTGCCCATTTCAATAAGAAGAGTGACAACCACAATTTAAACACTCGTAATAAGCACCAGCTTATAGTCCCCGGTTTTAGGCTTAGGAAGACTAGCAAATCATTTATGGGTAACAGTATTCGATTCTACAATAAGATCCCATCTAATATTACAGATCTTCCAGATGATAAGTTTAAGGTAGTGATCAAACGCATTTTAATATCTAAAGCATATTATAGTATTAAACATTACATTGAGGATAAGGATGTTTGGCGCACGATCCCCTCCTGCACACAGCGACCCACTGGCACTGTCTAATTTATTTCATGTATGAATGTAACCTCAACAGATTACTTTTGTAATTACTAGTTTTTATTTTTATACAATTAATTTTATTGACGTAGTACAATTATTCCAATTGTATTTTTTTTTTTTTGACACTTGTTTGTTTATGTAAATTTACATATCCATTAACTAACCGCTAGTATTCCTACTAGTTTTAAATTTATATTAACATTTCTTTGTAAAATGTGAGCATTATGTGGACATTAATGTTATTTTTAATCTCATGTTACGTACATATTGCCCATTGTCAGGCATTATGAGTTTGTCATGCTCACTAAAATGTCCTGCTGATGGTGGCGTTGTACATCGGGTCGTCGAGTTCCCTACAAAATGGTTGAGCTAAGCGAGGCTGATGTGCGCGTCATGCTCGTGAACGGGTGCTGTCTGTCGGGACTGGTCAGCTCTTAACTGCTTTGGCAATCATTTTAAAGGGCTATATAAGTTATTGCTTCTAGCGCTTTCCTTTATTATTTTGCTCATTAACCTGCATTATTCTCACATTACCTTATTTATTGTTATACCAATTTATTTTAAAAGAGTGTCTATGGAGTTTCTTGCCGGCTCTTCTCCATAAGATCAACGCCTTGGAACCGTGCACCTAGCTTTGACTTTTCATAAGTGCTTGTAATATGGCCTATATGAAATAAAAATATTTGAATTTGAATTTGAATTTAGAGAAAGTCAAAAAATTCACATTGTTATTGTTCCACAGTACAGTATACAGTAGTACCGAGTCTACCTAAGGGGTGACATATTTTATTAAAATTTGAAGTTCTCGGGTCCTAATTGATCGATTTTCGTCTAGTTTTTGGCATTAACGTTTGTAATTAATTAATATCTCACTGTCCGGCGTGTGTCCGTACGTCCAGAATCCAAAAATTATATTATATTAACGAATTTATAATTTGGCATATAATTGATAGGGAATTAAATTGTTTTCTTGATATCCCTATTGTTTTTTGGCAATATTTTGATTTTAAATAATTCACAACCACCAAATTGACAGCTGGCGTGCGTGTCCGCGACCGCGATATATTTAATTTTATTCTAAATTTAATTTTTTATATAAAAAACATCGATAAACACGGTTTTTCGTGTTTATTTTCAAAAATTTCCACTACACTACCCCCTAATTTTGGTCTCATAATATCCCTCTCGTCCGCACCTATCCATTGACGCCCCACAAGTGGGGGTTGCGAGCAGAGAAAGTCAAAAAATTCACATTGTTATTGTTCCACAGTACAGTATACAGTAGTACCGAGTCTACCTAAGGGGTGACATATTTTATTAAAATTTGAAGTTCTCGGGTCCTAATTGATCGATTTTCGTCTAGTTTTTGGCATTAACGTTTGTAATTAATTAATATCTCACTGTCCGGCGTGTGTCCGTACGTCCAGAATCCAAAAATTATATTATATTAACGAATTTATAATTTGGCATATAATTGATAGGGAATTAAATTGTTTTCTTGATATCCCTATTGTTTTTTGGCAATATTTTGATTTTAAATAATTCACAACCACCAAATTGACAGCTGGCGTGCGTGTCCGCGACCGCGATATATTTAATTTTATTCTAAATTTAATTTTTTATATAAAAAACATCGATAAACACGGTTTTTCGTGTTTATTTTCAAAAATTTCCACTACACTACCCCCTAATTTTGGTCTCATAATATCCCTCTCGTCCGCACCTATCCATTGACGCCCCACAAGTGGGGGTTGCGAGCAGAGAAAGTCAAAAAATTCACATTGTTATTGTTCCACAGTACAGTATACAGTAGTACCGAGTCTACCTAAGGGGTGACATATTTTATTAAAATTTGAAGTTCTCGGGTCCTAATTGATCGATTTTCGTCTAGTTTTTGGCATTAACGTTTGTAATTAATTAATATCTCACTGTCCGGCGTGTGTCCGTACGTCCAGAATCCAAAAATTATATTATATTAACGAATTTATAATTTGGCATATAATTGATAGGGAATTAAATTGTTTTCTTGATATCCCTATTGTTTTTTGGCAATATTTTGATTTTAAATAATTCACAACCACCAAATTGACAGCTGGCGTGCGTGTCCGCGACCGCGATATATTTAATTTTATTCTAAATTTAATTTTTTATATAAAAAACATCGATAAACACGGTTTTTCGTGTTTATTTTCAAAAATTTCCACTACACTACCCCCTAATTTTGGTCTCATAATATCCCTCTCGTCCGCACCTATCCATTGACGCCCCACAAGTGGGGGTTGCGAGCAGAGAAAGTCAAAAAATTCACATTGTTATTGTTCCACAGTACAGTATACAGTAGTACCGAGTCTACCTAAGGGGTGACATATTTTATTAAAATTTGAAGTTCTCGGGTCCTAATTGATCGATTTTCGTCTAGTTTTTGGCATTAACGTTTGTAATTAATTAATATCTCACTGTCCGGCGTGTGTCCGTACGTCCAGAATCCAAAAATTATATTATATTAACGAATTTATAATTTGGCATATAATTGATAGGGAATTAAATTGTTTTCTTGATATCCCTATTGTTTTTTGGCAATATTTTGATTTTAAATAATTCACAACCACCAAATTGACAGCTGGCGTGCGTGTCCGCGACCGCGATATATTTAATTTTATTCTAAATTTAATTTTTTATATAAAAAACATCGATAAACACGGTTTTTCGTGTTTATTTTCAAAAATTTCCACTACACTACCCCCTAATTTTGGTCTCATAATATCCCTCTCGTCCGCACCTATCCATTGACGCCCCACAAGTGGGGGTTGCGAGCAGAGAAAGTCAAAAAATTCACATTGTTATTGTTCCACAGTACAGTATACAGTAGTACCGAGTCTACCTAAGGGGTGACATATTTTATTAAAATTTGAAGTTCTCGGGTCCTAATTGATCGATTTTCGTCTAGTTTTTGGCATTAACGTTTGTAATTAATTAATATCTCACTGTCCGGCGTGTGTCCGTACGTCCAGAATCCAAAAATTATATTATATTAACGAATTTATAATTTGGCATATAATTGATAGGGAATTAAATTGTTTTCTTGATATCCCTATTGTTTTTTGGCAATATTTTGATTTTAAATAATTCACAACCACCAAATTGACAGCTGGCGTGCGTGTCCGCGACCGCGATATATTTAATTTTATTCTAAATTTAATTTTTTATATAAAAAACATCGATAAACACGGTTTTTCGTGTTTATTTTCAAAAATTTCCACTACACTACCCCCTAATTTTGGTCTCATAATATCCCTCTCGTCCGCACCTATCCATTGACGCCCCACAAGTGGGGGTTGCGAGCAGAGAAAGTCAAAAAATTCACATTGTTATTGTTCCACAGTACAGTATACAGTAGTACCGAGTCTACCTAAGGGGTGACATATTTTATTAAAATTTGAAGTTCTCGGGTCCTAATTGATCGATTTTCGTCTAGTTTTTGGCATTAACGTTTGTAATTAATTAATATCTCACTGTCCGGCGTGTGTCCGTACGTCCAGAATCCAAAAATTATATTATATTAACGAATTTATAATTTGGCATATAATTGATAGGGAATTAAATTGTTTTCTTGATATCCCTATTGTTTTTTGGCAATATTTTGATTTTAAATAATTCACAACCACCAAATTGACAGCTGGCGTGCGTGTCCGCGACCGCGATATATTTAATTTTATTCTAAATTTAATTTTTTATATAAAAAACATCGATAAACACGGTTTTTCGTGTTTATTTTCAAAAATTTCCACTACACTACCCCCTAATTTTGGTCTCATAATATCCCTCTCGTCCGCACCTATCCATTGACGCCCCACAAGTGGGGGTTGCGAGCAGAGAAAGTCAAAAAATTCACATTGTTATTGTTCCACAGTACAGTATACAGTAGTACCGAGTCTACCTAAGGGGTGACATATTTTATTAAAATTTGAAGTTCTCGGGTCCTAATTGATCGATTTTCGTCTAGTTTTTGGCATTAACGTTTGTAATTAATTAATATCTCACTGTCCGGCGTGTGTCCGTACGTCCAGAATCCAAAAATTATATTATATTAACGAATTTATAATTTGGCATATAATTGATAGGGAATTAAATTGTTTTCTTGATATCCCTATTGTTTTTTGGCAATATTTTGATTTTAAATAATTCACAACCACCAAATTGACAGCTGGCGTGCGTGTCCGCGACCGCGATATATTTAATTTTATTCTAAATTTAATTTTTTATATAAAAAACATCGATAAACACGGTTTTTCGTGTTTATTTTCAAAAATTTCCACTACACTACCCCCTAATTTTGGTCTCATAATATCCCTCTCGTCCGCACCTATCCATTGACGCCCCACAAGTGGGGGTTGCGAGCAGAGAAAGTCAAAAAATTCACATTGTTATTGTTCCACAGTACAGTATACAGTAGTACCGAGTCTACCTAAGGGGTGACATATTTTATTAAAATTTGAAGTTCTCGGGTCCTAATTGATCGATTTTCGTCTAGTTTTTGGCATTAACGTTTGTAATTAATTAATATCTCACTGTCCGGCGTGTGTCCGTACGTCCAGAATCCAAAAATTATATTATATTAACGAATTTATAATTTGGCATATAATTGATAGGGAATTAAATTGTTTTCTTGATATCCCTATTGTTTTTTGGCAATATTTTGATTTTAAATAATTCACAACCACCAAATTGACAGCTGGCGTGCGTGTCCGCGACCGCGATATATTTAATTTTATTCTAAATTTAATTTTTTATATAAAAAACATCGATAAACACGGTTTTTCGTGTTTATTTTCAAAAATTTCCACTACACTACCCCCTAATTTTGGTCTCATAATATCCCTCTCGTCCGCACCTATCCATTGACGCCCCACAAGTGGGGGTTGCGAGCAGAGAAAGTCAAAAAATTCACATTGTTATTGTTCCACAGTACAGTATACAGTAGTACCGAGTCTACCTAAGGGGTGACATATTTTATTAAAATTTGAAGTTCTCGGGTCCTAATTGATCGATTTTCGTCTAGTTTTTGGCATTAACGTTTGTAATTAATTAATATCTCACTGTCCGGCGTGTGTCCGTACGTCCAGAATCCAAAAATTATATTATATTAACGAATTTATAATTTGGCATATAATTGATAGGGAATTAAATTGTTTTCTTGATATCCCTATTGTTTTTTGGCAATATTTTGATTTTAAATAATTCACAACCACCAAATTGACAGCTGGCGTGCGTGTCCGCGACCGCGATATATTTAATTTTATTCTAAATTTAATTTTTTATATAAAAAACATCGATAAACACGGTTTTTCGTGTTTATTTTCAAAAATTTCCACTACACTACCCCCTAATTTTGGTCTCATAATATCCCTCTCGTCCGCACCTATCCATTGACGCCCCACAAGTGGGGGTTGCGAGCAGAGAAAGTCAAAAAATTCACATTGTTATTGTTCCACAGTACAGTATACAGTAGTACCGAGTCTACCTAAGGGGTGACATATTTTATTAAAATTTGAAGTTCTCGGGTCCTAATTGATCGATTTTCGTCTAGTTTTTGGCATTAACGTTTGTAATTAATTAATATCTCACTGTCCGGCGTGTGTCCGTACGTCCAGAATCCAAAAATTATATTATATTAACGAATTTATAATTTGGCATATAATTGATAGGGAATTAAATTGTTTTCTTGATATCCCTATTGTTTTTTGGCAATATTTTGATTTTAAATAATTCACAACCACCAAATTGACAGCTGGCGTGCGTGTCCGCGACCGCGATATATTTAATTTTATTCTAAATTTAATTTTTTATATAAAAAACATCGATAAACACGGTTTTTCGTGTTTATTTTCAAAAATTTCCACTACACTACCCCCTAATTTTGGTCTCATAATATCCCTCTCGTCCGCACCTATCCATTGACGCCCCACAAGTGGGGGTTGCGAGCAGAGAAAGTCAAAAAATTCACATTGTTATTGTTCCACAGTACAGTATACAGTAGTACCGAGTCTACCTAAGGGGTGACATATTTTATTAAAATTTGAAGTTCTCGGGTCCTAATTGATCGATTTTCGTCTAGTTTTTGGCATTAACGTTTGTAATTAATTAATATCTCACTGTCCGGCGTGTGTCCGTACGTCCAGAATCCAAAAATTATATTATATTAACGAATTTATAATTTGGCATATAATTGATAGGGAATTAAATTGTTTTCTTGATATCCCTATTGTTTTTTGGCAATATTTTGATTTTAAATAATTCACAACCACCAAATTGACAGCTGGCGTGCGTGTCCGCGACCGCGATATATTTAATTTTATTCTAAATTTAATTTTTTATATAAAAAACATCGATAAACACGGTTTTTCGTGTTTATTTTCAAAAATTTCCACTACACTACCCCCTAATTTTGGTCTCATAATATCCCTCTCGTCCGCACCTATCCATTGACGCCCCACAAGTGGGGGTTGCGAGCAGAGAAAGTCAAAAAATTCACATTGTTATTGTTCCACAGTACAGTATACAGTAGTACCGAGTCTACCTAAGGGGTGACATATTTTATTAAAATTTGAAGTTCTCGGGTCCTAATTGATCGATTTTCGTCTAGTTTTTGGCATTAACGTTTGTAATTAATTAATATCTCACTGTCCGGCGTGTGTCCGTACGTCCAGAATCCAAAAATTATATTATATTAACGAATTTATAATTTGGCATATAATTGATAGGGAATTAAATTGTTTTCTTGATATCCCTATTGTTTTTTGGCAATATTTTGATTTTAAATAATTCACAACCACCAAATTGACAGCTGGCGTGCGTGTCCGCGACCGCGATATATTTAATTTTATTCTAAATTTAATTTTTTATATAAAAAACATCGATAAACACGGTTTTTCGTGTTTATTTTCAAAAATTTCCACTACACTACCCCCTAATTTTGGTCTCATAATATCCCTCTCGTCCGCACCTATCCATTGACGCCCCACAAGTGGGGGTTGCGAGCAGAGAAAGTCAAAAAATTCACATTGTTATTGTTCCACAGTACAGTATACAGTAGTACCGAGTCTACCTAAGGGGTGACATATTTTATTAAAATTTGAAGTTCTCGGGTCCTAATTGATCGATTTTCGTCTAGTTTTTGGCATTAACGTTTGTAATTAATTAATATCTCACTGTCCGGCGTGTGTCCGTACGTCCAGAATCCAAAAATTATATTATATTAACGAATTTATAATTTGGCATATAATTGATAGGGAATTAAATTGTTTTCTTGATATCCCTATTGTTTTTTGGCAATATTTTGATTTTAAATAATTCACAACCACCAAATTGACAGCTGGCGTGCGTGTCCGCGACCGCGATATATTTAATTTTATTCTAAATTTAATTTTTTATATAAAAAACATCGATAAACACGGTTTTTCGTGTTTATTTTCAAAAATTTCCACTACACTACCCCCTAATTTTGGTCTCATAATATCCCTCTCGTCCGCACCTATCCATTGACGCCCCACAAGTGGGGGTTGCGAGCAGAGAAAGTCAAAAAATTCACATTGTTATTGTTCCACAGTACAGTATACAGTAGTACCGAGTCTACCTAAGGGGTGACATATTTTATTAAAATTTGAAGTTCTCGGGTCCTAATTGATCGATTTTCGTCTAGTTTTTGGCATTAACGTTTGTAATTAATTAATATCTCACTGTCCGGCGTGTGTCCGTACGTCCAGAATCCAAAAATTATATTATATTAACGAATTTATAATTTGGCATATAATTGATAGGGAATTAAATTGTTTTCTTGATATCCCTATTGTTTTTTGGCAATATTTTGATTTTAAATAATTCACAACCACCAAATTGACAGCTGGCGTGCGTGTCCGCGACCGCGATATATTTAATTTTATTCTAAATTTAATTTTTTATATAAAAAACATCGATAAACACGGTTTTTCGTGTTTATTTTCAAAAATTTCCACTACACTACCCCCTAATTTTGGTCTCATAATATCCCTCTCGTCCGCACCTATCCATTGACGCCCCACAAGTGGGGGTTGCGAGCAGAGAAAGTCAAAAAATTCACATTGTTATTGTTCCACAGTACAGTATACAGTAGTACCGAGTCTACCTAAGGGGTGACATATTTTATTAAAATTTGAAGTTCTCGGGTCCTAATTGATCGATTTTCGTCTAGTTTTTGGCATTAACGTTTGTAATTAATTAATATCTCACTGTCCGGCGTGTGTCCGTACGTCCAGAATCCAAAAATTATATTATATTAACGAATTTATAATTTGGCATATAATTGATAGGGAATTAAATTGTTTTCTTGATATCCCTATTGTTTTTTGGCAATATTTTGATTTTAAATAATTCACAACCACCAAATTGACAGCTGGCGTGCGTGTCCGCGACCGCGATATATTTAATTTTATTCTAAATTTAATTTTTTATATAAAAAACATCGATAAACACGGTTTTTCGTGTTTATTTTCAAAAATTTCCACTACACTACCCCCTAATTTTGGTCTCATAATATCCCTCTCGTCCGCACCTATCCATTGACGCCCCACAAGTGGGGGTTGCGAGCAGAGAAAGTCAAAAAATTCACATTGTTATTGTTCCACAGTACAGTATACAGTAGTACCGAGTCTACCTAAGGGGTGACATATTTTATTAAAATTTGAAGTTCTCGGGTCCTAATTGATCGATTTTCGTCTAGTTTTTGGCATTAACGTTTGTAATTAATTAATATCTCACTGTCCGGCGTGTGTCCGTACGTCCAGAATCCAAAAATTATATTATATTAACGAATTTATAATTTGGCATATAATTGATAGGGAATTAAATTGTTTTCTTGATATCCCTATTGTTTTTTGGCAATATTTTGATTTTAAATAATTCACAACCACCAAATTGACAGCTGGCGTGCGTGTCCGCGACCGCGATATAT
The DNA here is from genome assembly GCA_935421205.1 of Xylocampa areola. Lineage (NCBI taxonomy): Eukaryota > Metazoa > Arthropoda > Insecta > Lepidoptera > Noctuidae > Xylocampa > Xylocampa areola. The sequence goes on along the minus strand of CAKXYV010000005.1, from coordinate 5,982 downwards.
TTAATTTTATTCTAAATTTAATTTTTTATATAAAAAACATCGATAAACACGGTTTTTCGTGTTTATTTTCAAAAATTTCCACTACACTACCCCCTAATTTTGGTCTCATAATATCCCTCTCGTCCGCACCTATCCATTGACGCCCCACAAGTGGGGGTTGCGAGCAGAGAAAGTCAAAAAATTCACATTGTTATTGTTCCACAGTACAGTATACAGTAGTACCGAGTCTACCTAAGGGGTGACATATTTTATTAAAATTTGAAGTTCTCGGGTCCTAATTGATCGATTTTCGTCTAGTTTTTGGCATTAACGTTTGTAATTAATTAATATCTCACTGTCCGGCGTGTGTCCGTACGTCCAGAATCCAAAAATTATATTATATTAACGAATTTATAATTTGGCATATAATTGATAGGGAATTAAATTGTTTTCTTGATATCCCTATTGTTTTTTGGCAATATTTTGATTTTAAATAATTCACAACCACCAAATTGACAGCTGGCGTGCGTGTCCGCGACCGCGATATATTTAATTTTATTCTAAATTTAATTTTTTATATAAAAAACATCGATAAACACGGTTTTTCGTGTTTATTTTCAAAAATTTCCACTACACTACCCCCTAATTTTGGTCTCATAATATCCCTCTCGTCCGCACCTATCCATTGACGCCCCACAAGTGGGGGTTGCGAGCAGAGAAAGTCAAAAAATTCACATTGTTATTGTTCCACAGTACAGTATACAGTAGTACCGAGTCTACCTAAGGGGTGACATATTTTATTAAAATTTGAAGTTCTCGGGTCCTAATTGATCGATTTTCGTCTAGTTTTTGGCATTAACGTTTGTAATTAATTAATATCTCACTGTCCGGCGTGTGTCCGTACGTCCAGAATCCAAAAATTATATTATATTAACGAATTTATAATTTGGCATATAATTGATAGGGAATTAAATTGTTTTCTTGATATCCCTATTGTTTTTTGGCAATATTTTGATTTTAAATAATTCACAACCACCAAATTGACAGCTGGCGTGCGTGTCCGCGACCGCGATATATTTAATTTTATTCTAAATTTAATTTTTTATATAAAAAACATCGATAAACACGGTTTTTCGTGTTTATTTTCAAAAATTTCCACTACACTACCCCCTAATTTTGGTCTCATAATATCCCTCTCGTCCGCACCTATCCATTGACGCCCCACAAGTGGGGGTTGCGAGCAGAGAAAGTCAAAAAATTCACATTGTTATTGTTCCACAGTACAGTATACAGTAGTACCGAGTCTACCTAAGGGGTGACATATTTTATTAAAATTTGAAGTTCTCGGGTCCTAATTGATCGATTTTCGTCTAGTTTTTGGCATTAACGTTTGTAATTAATTAATATCTCACTGTCCGGCGTGTGTCCGTACGTCCAGAATCCAAAAATTATATTATATTAACGAATTTATAATTTGGCATATAATTGATAGGGAATTAAATTGTTTTCTTGATATCCCTATTGTTTTTTGGCAATATTTTGATTTTAAATAATTCACAACCACCAAATTGACAGCTGGCGTGCGTGTCCGCGACCGCGATATATTTAATTTTATTCTAAATTTAATTTTTTATATAAAAAACATCGATAAACACGGTTTTTCGTGTTTATTTTCAAAAATTTCCACTACACTACCCCCTAATTTTGGTCTCATAATATCCCTCTCGTCCGCACCTATCCATTGACGCCCCACAAGTGGGGGTTGCGAGCAGAGAAAGTCAAAAAATTCACATTGTTATTGTTCCACAGTACAGTATACAGTAGTACCGAGTCTACCTAAGGGGTGACATATTTTATTAAAATTTGAAGTTCTCGGGTCCTAATTGATCGATTTTCGTCTAGTTTTTGGCATTAACGTTTGTAATTAATTAATATCTCACTGTCCGGCGTGTGTCCGTACGTCCAGAATCCAAAAATTATATTATATTAACGAATTTATAATTTGGCATATAATTGATAGGGAATTAAATTGTTTTCTTGATATCCCTATTGTTTTTTGGCAATATTTTGATTTTAAATAATTCACAACCACCAAATTGACAGCTGGCGTGCGTGTCCGCGACCGCGATATATTTAATTTTATTCTAAATTTAATTTTTTATATAAAAAACATCGATAAACACGGTTTTTCGTGTTTATTTTCAAAAATTTCCACTACACTACCCCCTAATTTTGGTCTCATAATATCCCTCTCGTCCGCACCTATCCATTGACGCCCCACAAGTGGGGGTTGCGAGCAGAGAAAGTCAAAAAATTCACATTGTTATTGTTCCACAGTACAGTATACAGTAGTACCGAGTCTACCTAAGGGGTGACATATTTTATTAAAATTTGAAGTTCTCGGGTCCTAATTGATCGATTTTCGTCTAGTTTTTGGCATTAACGTTTGTAATTAATTAATATCTCACTGTCCGGCGTGTGTCCGTACGTCCAGAATCCAAAAATTATATTATATTAACGAATTTATAATTTGGCATATAATTGATAGGGAATTAAATTGTTTTCTTGATATCCCTATTGTTTTTTGGCAATATTTTGATTTTAAATAATTCACAACCACCAAATTGACAGCTGGCGTGCGTGTCCGCGACCGCGATATATTTAATTTTATTCTAAATTTAATTTTTTATATAAAAAACATCGATAAACACGGTTTTTCGTGTTTATTTTCAAAAATTTCCACTACACTACCCCCTAATTTTGGTCTCATAATATCCCTCTCGTCCGCACCTATCCATTGACGCCCCACAAGTGGGGGTTGCGAGCAGAGAAAGTCAAAAAATTCACATTGTTATTGTTCCACAGTACAGTATACAGTAGTACCGAGTCTACCTAAGGGGTGACATATTTTATTAAAATTTGAAGTTCTCGGGTCCTAATTGATCGATTTTCGTCTAGTTTTTGGCATTAACGTTTGTAATTAATTAATATCTCACTGTCCGGCGTGTGTCCGTACGTCCAGAATCCAAAAATTATATTATATTAACGAATTTATAATTTGGCATATAATTGATAGGGAATTAAATTGTTTTCTTGATATCCCTATTGTTTTTTGGCAATATTTTGATTTTAAATAATTCACAACCACCAAATTGACAGCTGGCGTGCGTGTCCGCGACCGCGATATATTTAATTTTATTCTAAATTTAATTTTTTATATAAAAAACATCGATAAACACGGTTTTTCGTGTTTATTTTCAAAAATTTCCACTACACTACCCCCTAATTTTGGTCTCATAATATCCCTCTCGTCCGCACCTATCCATTGACGCCCCACAAGTGGGGGTTGCGAGCAGAGAAAGTCAAAAAATTCACATTGTTATTGTTCCACAGTACAGTATACAGTAGTACCGAGTCTACCTAAGGGGTGACATATTTTATTAAAATTTGAAGTTCTCGGGTCCTAATTGATCGATTTTCGTCTAGTTTTTGGCATTAACGTTTGTAATTAATTAATATCTCACTGTCCGGCGTGTGTCCGTACGTCCAGAATCCAAAAATTATATTATATTAACGAATTTATAATTTGGCATATAATTGATAGGGAATTAAATTGTTTTCTTGATATCCCTATTGTTTTTTGGCAATATTTTGATTTTAAATAATTCACAACCACCAAATTGACAGCTGGCGTGCGTGTCCGCGACCGCGATATATTTAATTTTATTCTAAATTTAATTTTTTATATAAAAAACATCGATAAACACGGTTTTTCGTGTTTATTTTCAAAAATTTCCACTACACTACCCCCTAATTTTGGTCTCATAATATCCCTCTCGTCCGCACCTATCCATTGACGCCCCACAAGTGGGGGTTGCGAGCAGAGAAAGTCAAAAAATTCACATTGTTATTGTTCCACAGTACAGTATACAGTAGTACCGAGTCTACCTAAGGGGTGACATATTTTATTAAAATTTGAAGTTCTCGGGTCCTAATTGATCGATTTTCGTCTAGTTTTTGGCATTAACGTTTGTAATTAATTAATATCTCACTGTCCGGCGTGTGTCCGTACGTCCAGAATCCAAAAATTATATTATATTAACGAATTTATAATTTGGCATATAATTGATAGGGAATTAAATTGTTTTCTTGATATCCCTATTGTTTTTTGGCAATATTTTGATTTTAAATAATTCACAACCACCAAATTGACAGCTGGCGTGCGTGTCCGCGACCGCGATATATTTAATTTTATTCTAAATTTAATTTTTTATATAAAAAACATCGATAAACACGGTTTTTCGTGTTTATTTTCAAAAATTTCCACTACACTACCCCCTAATTTTGGTCTCATAATATCCCTCTCGTCCGCACCTATCCATTGACGCCCCACAAGTGGGGGTTGCGAGCAGAGAAAGTCAAAAAATTCACATTGTTATTGTTCCACAGTACAGTATACAGTAGTACCGAGTCTACCTAAGGGGTGACATATTTTATTAAAATTTGAAGTTCTCGGGTCCTAATTGATCGATTTTCGTCTAGTTTTTGGCATTAACGTTTGTAATTAATTAATATCTCACTGTCCGGCGTGTGTCCGTACGTCCAGAATCCAAAAATTATATTATATTAACGAATTTATAATTTGGCATATAATTGATAGGGAATTAAATTGTTTTCTTGATATCCCTATTGTTTTTTGGCAATATTTTGATTTTAAATAATTCACAACCACCAAATTGACAGCTGGCGTGCGTGTCCGCGACCGCGATATATTTAATTTTATTCTAAATTTAATTTTTTATATAAAAAACATCGATAAACACGGTTTTTCGTGTTTATTTTCAAAAATTTCCACTACACTACCCCCTAATTTTGGTCTCATAATATCCCTCTCGTCCGCACCTATCCATTGACGCCCCACAAGTGGGGGTTGCGAGCAGAGAAAGTCAAAAAATTCACATTGTTATTGTTCCACAGTACAGTATACAGTAGTACCGAGTCTACCTAAGGGGTGACATATTTTATTAAAATTTGAAGTTCTCGGGTCCTAATTGATCGATTTTCGTCTAGTTTTTGGCATTAACGTTTGTAATTAATTAATATCTCACTGTCCGGCGTGTGTCCGTACGTCCAGAATCCAAAAATTATATTATATTAACGAATTTATAATTTGGCATATAATTGATAGGGAATTAAATTGTTTTCTTGATATCCCTATTGTTTTTTGGCAATATTTTGATTTTAAATAATTCACAACCACCAAATTGACAGCTGGCGTGCGTGTCCGCGACCGCGATATATTTAATTTTATTCTAAATTTAATTTTTTATATAAAAAACATCGATAAACACGGTTTTTCGTGTTTATTTTCAAAAATTTCCACTACACTACCCCCTAATTTTGGTCTCATAATATCCCTCTCGTCCGCACCTATCCATTGACGCCCCACAAGTGGGGGTTGCGAGCAGAGAAAGTCAAAAAATTCACATTGTTATTGTTCCACAGTACAGTATACAGTAGTACCGAGTCTACCTAAGGGGTGACATATTTTATTAAAATTTGAAGTTCTCGGGTCCTAATTGATCGATTTTCGTCTAGTTTTTGGCATTAACGTTTGTAATTAATTAATATCTCACTGTCCGGCGTGTGTCCGTACGTCCAGAATCCAAAAATTATATTATATTAACGAATTTATAATTTGGCATATAATTGATAGGGAATTAAATTGTTTTCTTGATATCCCTATTGTTTTTGGCAATATTTTGATTTTAAATAATTCACAACCACCAAATTGACAGCTGGCGTGCGTGTCCGCGACCGCGATATATTTAATTTTATTCTAAATTTAATTTTTTATATAAAAAAACATCGATAAACACGGTTTTTTCGTGTTTATTTTCAAAAATTTCCACTACACTACCCCCTAATTTTGGTCTCATAATATCCCTCTCGTCCGCACCTATCCATTGACGCCCCACAAGTGGGGGTTGCGAGCAGAGAAAG
>CAKXYV010000004.1:15000-25413 GCA_935421205.1 Xylocampa areola | reverse complement strand
TAAAGTCACAGAATTACGCACAGAGGTGTTGCACAAAATAGTTTTTGGTAAATTTTGACAAAAGTGGATGGAAAACAATGAAGTTCAAGGCGGAAAACTTTCAAACTTCTAGGGTGTATGTGCACAGAATGAACGGATGCCAGGAAATAAACAGAATTATCCGCAGGATCTTCGATGTCAGTATTTCCGGTCCTTTTCCAATTTGGAAAAATAGTCTGCGCGGGGAAAAACCTTTATATTTCCGTGACACTTAGTCTGATCTTCACGAAACTTTCAGGAGTGGTAGCTGACTTAATGGCACATCGTCTGATATAAAACATGTAAGTTTAATTGTCACAGGGGTAGGCACAGTCTTGTTGCAAAGTTCGCGCTATGGTAAAAATTTTGTAAAAGTTGATGGAAAACTGTGAAGCCGGATGTGGAAAATTCCCAGACTTTCACAGAATGTGTAAGCAGCACTACTTTAAATTATGGTAAATTAAAAATAATAGGTTCTCGCGATAAAACTGAAGTTATGAGCTGATAATTGTTTTTGCACGGAATAACGGTGAAATTTTACACTAAAATGGAATTATGCACTAAATTTAGAATGTCCGATAAAAACTAATGTCACCACTAGGTCACTGGCACTTTTGCGCAACTTTTGGTACTATTTGTGTCTTTGTAGCTAAAACTTTTGCGAATTTTTGGATTTTTAGTACGCGGAGCGACGCAAAAATGAACCGATCGCGATCGCGCGCGCGGGGGACTGTGGTTAGGTTAGGTTAGGTTAGGTTAGGTTAGGTTAGGTTAGGTTAGGTTAGGTTAGGTTAGGTTAGGTTAGGTTAGGTTAGGTTAGGTTAGGTTAGGTTAGGTTAGGTTAGGTTAGGTTAGGTTAGGTTAGGTTAGGTTAGGTTAGGTTAGGTTAGGTTAGGTTAGGTTAGGTTAGGTTAGGTTAGGTTAGGTTAGGTTAGGTTTTTTTTTTTTTTTTTTTTTTTTTTAAAATTTGGCAGGAGTGGGAAATCCTCATGGACGGCCAGGCTGCCTCGCAAGCGAGCCAGTCTGCTCAGTGTCAGACTCTTACTGACTAAAACCACACTCCTGCCACGCAAGTTGTCCTCTGACATGATCAGAGCCATTATTTTGCGATTCAATATATTTGTGTTTATTTTTATTTTAATTTCATGCCATATCATTATGTTTTAGGATTACATAGAGAGCTATAACTTATTCTAACAAAATTAAGTATAAAGTTACAAGTTTAGACATTATACCTTATTTTTACTGGATATTTTTGGATGTGTATATATTTTTTTTTTTTCTTTTTAGAATATTGTATATATGTAATTTTTTTTTTTTTTTTTTTTTTTTTTTTTTTTTTTTTTTTTTTTTTTTTTTTTGTCATCATTCTATTAGGTACTTAAACTATATAATTATTATATAAGTAAGTATCCTACTTTTCTTATGCTATCTTATTTCTATTATTAACTATCATTACTATTTTACAACAATACTCTAAAAACTTATTTCTCTTACTACCGCTTATTAAACCAGGCAATTTATCTACAGTGAATTTCTCGTCGATGTCTTGCTCAGCCTCGTAGCGCGTTTTTTCGGTGATCGGGCACTCCAAGAGCACATGCAGAACCGTCTCGTCCTTGCTCGGCTCACAGGCGCACGATGCGTTCTCCTTACACTTGAAGCGTTTCAAGTATGCAGAGAACCCACCGTGCCCCGTAAGAACTTGGGTGGTAAGACTTGTGGGCTCAATTTTTCGCATCACCCTGTACGCCTCAACCGCGTCGGGGAAGAATAATTTTGTGCCAGATGCTGTTTCACCGGACTTATATCTCCCGTTCCACTCGACAAGCGACGCCATGCGGATCTGCCGTCTGACGAATGAAACGGGGCACAGATCATAGTCCGGCTTCTTCTTCGACCCCAGAGCTGCCTCCTTTGCGAGTTGGTCGGCTCGCTCGTTTCCCTCCAATCCTGCGTGGGCCTTAATCCAGAACAAGGAGACACTCTTGTTCTGAAGCTTACAGCGGCGAAGGGTGTCTCTTGTTTCCACCGCTAGGGGATGGGGGGAACTAGCATTGACCACCGACTGGAGAGCCGCCATAGAGTCGCTGAAAATGCCGAATGTATCTTCCCTTCGTTTGAGCGCTTCACCAGCCGCTCTTTGTAGGGCCAATAGTTCCGCCTGATAGACGGTGCAGTAAGACGGCAACGCAAGTTTGAGGGCCTTCAGTTCAGTGGTGCTATTCCACAAGGATAGCGCCGCTCCGACCCTGCCCCCAATCTTGCTGCCGTCCGTGAAAATACGCACAGGGAGATCGCTGTGGTTTTGGTACTGTTCCTCGTCCATCAGGCTACCGAACTGCAGTGTGGTCTGCTCTGCGGGGTGCGGGGATTCTAACGCTGGAGCCATCCGCTCAATTTCCCTGTCCCCTAGCAAGGGCTGGGGCACCCCCTTCTTGGCCTCGTAAAGCGCAGCCGCCTCTCGGATGCGTAGGTCGAGTGGGAGTATCCCAGCCAACACCAGTGCCGAGTTAAGGGAAACTGTGCGGTAGGCTCTACACAGCTTTTGCGCGAAACCTCTTTGCACCACGTTTAGCTGCTTTATGATCCCTAGTTTGTTAGCGGCTGGTGCCCATGCACTTGCGGCGTACAAGAGCGTTGGCTCAACCGCTGCAGTATATATCACCCGAATGACTTCCGGGTGCAAACCCCAGCTCACTCTGGCTGCCCTGGCCAGCTGCTTGTAGAGGGATATCGCCTTCTTACAAGCGATAGCAATGTGCTTATTAAATGTGAGCTTCGAGTCTATGGTGAGGCCCAGGATTTTTATATCTTGGGACATGCCAATGTCGATCCCTCCCATGCGCAGGCTTGGCGTGTCGTACTTCAACCTCCGCGTTAGCACCATCGCACACGTTTTGTGCGGCGCAAATTTGAGCTTATTTCTGACACCCCACGCACGAACATGTTCGAGAGCGGCATTTGCCCGTCCCTCGATTTCCGCTGCCGATTCGCCGTCGAACACCATTACGACGTCGTCGGCAAATGCCTGGCAGTAGTGGCCTCTATCATCAAGCTGCTTCAGGAGTGGGTCCAGCAGCAAATTCCAGAAGATAGGACCACCTATGGAACCCTGGACGCAACCTTTGCTGGTTGGCTTTTTACACTCCTCCCCCGCGTATCTCACGCTAACCACCCTGTCGCTGAGATAGCTATCGACTACTTTTCTCAAATTTACAGGACACTTTTCCTCAGCCAACCGTACCTTGATAGCGGGCCACCATGCACTGTCGAATGCTCCCTCTATATCCAGCGATACAAGCGTTACGACCTTTTTCTGTACCAACTTTGCGCGGATGTAGTGCATGAGAGTATAGAGGGAGTCTTCAGTGCTCTTTTGGGGCATAAAACCGTATTGGTGAGTACTCATCCTGGGGAGCAGGTAAAATTTGAGACGAGAAATCAGCATCTTCTCGTACACCTTCCCTAGTACGGGCAAAAGCCCAATCGGCCTGTAAGATTTCGGGACAGTGTACGAGTCTTTGCCTGGCTTTCTAAGCACAACCACCGTTGCTGCCTTCCAGGACTTCGGGAAGTGATGGTGCGCCAGACACCCATTCAACAGCGACAGAAAGAATTCAGGGTCGGTTTCAATGGCCTGAGAGCAGATGTCGGCAGTGAAACCGTCAGCTCCCGGGGCCTTTTTTGGGTTGAAAGACCCCATGGACCTATCAAGCTCACTCCGGGTAAACGGTGGGTCATGCCGTTCATCATGGCTCCACTCGTTTACCTCTTTTGCCAATAGTCGGGTTTGGCGATGGTCCATGTTGTCGTCTTCCTCACGGTCCTCGGGGTAGAACGTCTCGGCCAACAGCCTCACCGAGCCCCCAGCATCCAGTGCTTCACCTTCCCATCGCAGCGGCAGATCCTCCTCTCTTTTCACAACCCTTCCCATAACTCTATAAATCCCTTCCCAGACGCCCTCTTTGTCCTGCTTTCCGCAAAACAGCCTCCAGCTTTCTTCGGTTGCTCTCCTTACAGCCTCCTCATACTTTTCTTTTTCTTCCAGGTAAAGCTTCACTACCATCTCTCTTCGGACCGGCGCTGCATTCCTGACTCTGCGTTTCCTAGTGGCGACCAGCTTCTTCATCTTCGCGAGCTCCTCGGACCACCACGGCAAGGTGAGTGTTTCTTTTTTCTTTTTTGTTTGTAAAGTGTGTGTACATGTTTCAGTCACGGCTTTTGTGTATGTATCTACTGTGTGTTCTAATTGTTCTATTGTATTTATGTTAATGAGTTCCGAGACTGTTAAATTGTTTTCCAGCATAATTTGAGACAGTTTCTTACGAAACTGTCTCCAATTAGCCTTCTTTGTGTTGTATAATCTTGTTGTGCGCTCGATCCTTATTCCTTCAGATTTGACCAAATAAATGCTAAAAAAGATACCGTTATGGTCGGAGCTCGTGAGTCCCTCTGAGATTCGCCAGCCGTCCACCAGGTCCAGCATGTCCACCGAACAGGCCGTTACGTCCACGTGGCTGCTGTATCTAATGCCTCCCCTAATAGTATCGAAAGTTGGGATGTCACCCGTGTTAAGGATCTGCAACCCCATTTCCCCCAACGCTCCACACATCTGCTCCCCTCTCGAGTCCTCGTTGCCGCTACCCCACCATGTACTTTTCGCGTTTGCGTCTCCTCCAATAACCAACCTGCTAAGGCCCAACTCTTGCTCTACTCGTTTCAGGTGCTCCAGGTATGGCTCCACGGGCTTGTCAGGCTCGAAGTAGAAGGATACCAGCGTGATTTTCCAAGCTCTGGTTCGGACTCCCACCACAACGATGTTGTTTGTAGTAAGTTGCGGGTACTGTATGATGTCCAAGTTTTGGTCAAGGACAGCTATTGCTGCTTTTACAGTCCCTTCTCCACCCTCAGAGCTCTGGAAGACCCTAACGCCCCGGTAGCCCTTCATCCTTCTCACCGCTCCTACATAGGGCTCCTGGAGTAACGCTATGGCAAGTTTGCGCCTGTCAGCTTCCAAAAACAGCTCGTTTGTGGCCAGCTGACTCCGTTGCAGGTTGGCCTGGACAATTTTGTACTGGTAGGTACCAGGTGCAACTTTAGCAATACGCTATTGAGGCTCGAGCCAGTGCATCCCACTTCTTTTGCACAGGGCATTCAGTGCTGAAAGCATTGTGTTCAGTGTTCCCCAGTTTTGCCTTGGTGCAGTTCACGCACACCGCTGGTTCGCCCGTCTGTCTATCCGGGCAATCGGCTCTAAGGTGCGGGCCGCCGCAGTGACTGCACAGATCGGCTGACTGCTTGCAAAACCGTTTGCTATGTCCATAGCCTAAGCAGCGGGTACACTGCACCAGTGGCGTCTGATCTTCGACGCGCACATTCTGGAGGTCGATTCGAACTTTTACTCCTTCTATGGCCCTCCTCCAGATTAATGGGGACACACTGATAACAATATGATTTAGGTGGGGGTTGCGCGTCTTCTTGCGGAACTTGATGGCCGTCCGTTGGTCCTCGACTGCAAGGCCGTGAAACAGTTCCCGATTCTGATTTCTTAGGGCCTTCAGTACCTCCTCGTCACTGTGCACCAGCAACACGTCCCTCAAAATCAGAAGCGGGTCTCGGTTTTTCATTTCCTCGACGACGAGTCCCTCGCCAACTGCCTCTAGTCTTTTCTTAACTTTACTCCTCTCCTCTTTTGATTGACATCCCAGTATTATTTTCCTGTCCTTCGCTTTCCTAACCTTCTCCACTTGCACCCAACCCTCCTTCGCGTCAACTGCCTTTCTTACCCTTTCTAGTACCTCTTCTCCAGTTTCAGTTTCATTTGTTGAGGAGACAACTACGGTGTGCAGTGTTGCTCGCCCTAGGACCTGAGCCACGGTTTGGCTGTTGTGCGCAGCAGCCACAGACGCGTATGTTCTCTCCTCAACAATGTCTCTTGACGCCAAAGAATCTCGCAACAACTCCATTTTGCTTAGGTTCTCTTTAAGCAGAGCGCTATTTTCCTCAAGCCGCTCAACAAGATCCTTGTGTTCACCGGTTTCCTCACTGGGTGGAAGCAGGCTGGTGTGGTCGATAGTCGGAGTGGACGCAGCAGTGGCAAGGGGTTTCGACCTTTCCGACTCTTTTACTATTTCGTAGAGCCGAGTTATAGCCCCCAGAACCTCCGTCTTTATCTCGGTCTTGAGGTTGCGAGAGTTGCCCAAGTGAAGCTTTGCCTTATTTAGGCAAGCTCTCGCCTCCGCTGTCAGGTTGGGGTACTTCAACTCGGGCTTGTTGCTGGGTCCCGCAGCGTCCGCGGAAGCCCGCCGCGTCCCCAGAGAACCGTGGACTTTCTGTGCGACCTGCAGAGTTGCACCAGGTTTTGGGTTGGCCTTGGGCTCCGCTTTTCCAGCCTCCCATTCCCCAATGCTGCGTCTCACGTTCGCCCGTGAGGTCCCAGCTTTCTCTGCCGATCGCGGCGAGCCTCCGGAATCCTTCGAGTCTACGTCCGATTTGGCCGGCGTGCGGATCATATTAAAGTCAACTGACTTTGACAAAATGATTCTGTCAGAGGACAACTAAATATGTTGTGAATTGAATCCCTGTAAAGGGGGGATCAGTTAACTGATTATACAAAAGTCAATGGTAAAAAGAGAAATAAATTCCTATTTCTATACTTAAACAAGTAGGTCCGGTTCAACTTAAATAAACTTAAAAAAAAAAAAAACAAATATTAAATGTAGAGATGCTGTTCCACAATATAAATTTTTTGACTCTACCTAGTCACTTTTTATAACCTATCTTAAGGAGCACCACAAGCTCTTTATCTGGAACAAAACCGCGTCCCTCTACGACGTATGGTTGCCGAGAACGCCTGCAATCAAAATTTTCAAGATGGCGGATCGCCTAGTCAAAAAGTGAGCTATCTCGGCTTCCAGACGCCACAGAGAGTTGGGAAAAATTTCCCTGTCAATTATTTGGTAAGCCCTATCTCCTCCTATAATAATTTTGACAGTAAAATTTTGAACTCCGAATCTACTAAAAGGGGAGCTGGGGGGGTGGGGGACGACAGGGGAACCTCTATGGAGAGAACCTCACTGCTCTACGACTTCTGGTTCCTGAGCTACATGTGTTTTTATAAAAACAAGATGGCGGACCAATATGGCCGTCAAATGTTTAAAACGGTATATCTCCGGAACCAAAAGTCTCACAGGGGCGTGCGAGGTATCAAACTCTTCCACTCGTCGTTCTCCGTGCTATAGGACTTCCAGAAAAGGATTTTAAATTCTTAAATTTGGGGGAAGATTTGAGGTATGGAGGGAGGGAGAGGTCAGGCTACCAACCTACGAAGAAACCCGGGTTTGTTAGGATGATTTTTGTCAGAGTTATAGCTAGTTGAAATCTAGGGCGGCCTAGGGCGGGTACGCGCCTACTGATTATTAATTTCCGCCCAGGTTTTTGCACCGTAATTGTTCGTGACCTATGCAACCTAGGATACCCGTGTTTGGTATTGTCAGATAGGTCTTGTTTTGATCTGTTTAACTTGCACGGTAAAAACAGAGAAACTTCAAAACCCGATTTTTAAAAGCATAAAAACACCAAAAATATTACAAAATTCACTGTGAAAAATACAAAAAATGATTCTAAAAATGTAAAAAAGGTAAGGCAGATTAAAGTACAACTAAATAATTTTTTAACATAAAAGTTCTTGCACTAGGGTGGTTCTATGACCACGCTGGTTCCAACCCTTATTTTTGAAAATAATTTTAAAAAGAAACTATACAACAAAAAATTTTGAAATTTGGCGTGGATGTTCTCTAGCCTAAACTCGATTTTTCTATAATTTAAAAAATATAGGTTGTCGATCTCCTTCGGCCTGTATGATTTTTTGAAAATCGGTAAATTTTTAACAATAATATTTCTTAAAAACTAACTGACCGATTTTTGTGTGCGATGCGTCTTCTTTCTTGGTCTTTTGAAGAGCTTCGGATGACGTTTTCAAAAGTAGCGACACACCTCCAGGGGCGTGGCTCGAAAACACGTGGTACTTGTTTTTTAGCCTTTATTTCCGGCCGCCTGGGCGGAAAAAATCCGCTAGTGGTGTCAAAAGATGGGGCTCGATGAGACAATCCCGGGACACCCAAAAAAGGTAGGAGTCACAGCGACTAATCACGCAGCGTATTTTTTTGAAATTTTTAAATTGCACTTTTTTGCACTTTTTGCCGATTTGCGGCGCACTGCACAATTCGATTTTCGCGGCACTTTCACAATCACCTGCGCCGGATTTTTGCGCAACTATTGGTGTATCGCACTATAGGATGCGCGTAAGTTTTACCACTTTTATCGATTTTTTTGTACTTTTTCTAAGCCGTAAGGGAGCGCAACGTGGTGGGACACGTGTTGTACGATCGGGCGCTCGCGGGGGACTCGGTTAGGTTAGGTTAGGTTAGGTTAGGTTAGGTTAGGTTAGGTTAGGTTAGGTTAGGTTAGGTTAGGTTAGGTTAGGTTAGGTTAGGTTAGGTTAGGTTAGGTTAGGTTAGGTTAGGTTAGGTTAGGTTAGGTTAGGTTAGGTTAGGTTAGGTTAGGTTAGGTTAGGTTAGGTTAGGTTAGGTTAGGTTAGGTTAGGTTAGGTTAGGTTAGGTTAGGTTAGGTTAGGTTAGGTTAGGTTAGGTTAGGTTAGGTTAGGTTAGGTTAGGTTAGGTTAGGTTAGGTTAGGTTAGGTTAGGTTAGGTTAGGTTAGGTTAGGTTAGGTTAGGTTAGGTTAGGTTAGGTTAGGTTAGGTTAGGTTAGGTTAGGTTAGGTTAGGTTAGGTTAGGTTAGGTTAGGTTAGGTTAGGTTAGGTTAGGTTAGGTTAGGTTAGGTTAGGTTAGGTTAGGTTTTTTTTTTTTTTTTTTTTTTTTTTTTTTATTATATTTGTTGGGTAGTTTTAAATAGTGTGAGACTCTCTCATGCTCTCTGTTTATTCTCATTGGTGAGAATGTATTTGGGGGGCTCTGCTATTTGATACATTACCCCCCCATCTATCATTCATGTAAGTTATACACTCTTAGCGTCGGTCTCCTCCTTCTTATTTAATTATGTCACAGTATCATTGGTTTCGTTTCCTTCTAGTTTGTTGTGAATGTATTTGGGGGGGTTCTGCGATTTGATACATTGCCCCCCCATCTAGCATTCATTTAGCTTTCTCTCTGTTATGTTAAGTCTCTGGCTTCTGTTTGCTCCCGTTTTTGTAGCTTGCCTATATCTTGTGCTCTGGTTTCCTGCACATTTTGTGTGAATGTTTTTGTGGGGGTTCTGCTATTTGATACATCGCCCCCACATCATCATTCATATTTATGTTCGTTTTGCATTTGGTCAGGGCTATGTTTGAATCAGTATGTTGCACTCTAGTGATATTAACTTTTGTGATGGCTGTTGTTACTAATCTTGTCCGTAGTTAATGCGGTTGTTTATACGCTGCTGCATGGACTTGATGACGGGGCAGTTGGGTGAATTGGCTTTGTGTTTGATGTCATAACTGGTCTTAAATTTGTTGTTGTGGTTGCAGCAGTTGACGCATTTAGGCGCTCCCTTCTTCTCCTTGAGCGGGCATGCTTGTGCCTGATGATTTGGCTCGCTACAGTAGGCGCAGGGTTCCTCAGTTGATGTGCACTTGGCTTTGATATGCCCAAATTGGTAGCACTTTTGGCACTGCGTGAAGGGTGAGAATTCTTCGCAGTGCACGCGCATGTAGTCAATGGCGACTCTGCCCATCTCTGTCATTTTTCGCCAGATGTTCGGCTTAGCTTGTAGCACGGCATTATAAAGATTTGGGTTGCGGTTGTTCCTCTTAAAGGCAATTTTGAGGTCCTCTTCGTGTGATATGAGTGCTGCAATCTCTTCGTTTTGACCCTTGATGATCGTTATGAGGTCGTCAGAAGGTGTATCGGTTGATATGCCCTTGAGTATCACCATGGGCCGTAGTTCGCGAGCAGGCTCTGCGCTAACTCGAGACGGAGCCGAGCTGAGCAGTTTTAATGTCTCGTCCCTTTGTCGTTCGTTTTGAAACTCTACTCTAAGTTTATTGTTCGACACTCCTTGAATCCGTACAGGGGCATACGTGGTGGTCCTGAAGTTGACGCTCGCCTTGAATGACTCAACCACCTGCTGGCGGGAGTGGGCGTCATCCTTTGAGGTCACTATGATGGCTGGTCTGCTAGGAGGTGGTTTGGTAAGTTTTATTAGCTCTGTGCGTGGTGGTGATGTGGGTGCTGCTGCTTGGGCGTATGATATTGGTGCTTGTTGTTTCTCGAACTGAGCTAGATGCCTGATGAGTTCCTCGCGGACGCAGGTGATGATTTCCGCCTTAAGAGTTTCATGCGTTTGAGGTGCGGAAGGTGGTGGTGCGTTCTCCGTCTCTGCATCGCAGAATTT
>CAKXYV010000004.1:2500-10000 GCA_935421205.1 Xylocampa areola | reverse complement strand
TTGTTAAATATGCGGGTGGTTTTGCTAATCACATGCCGCAGATGACTGTTGAAAAGCAGCTTTTCATCAATAATGACACCCAGGAGCTTGATTTCAGGTACGAACGCAAGATCCGCACCATCCATTTTGATTTGAATAGTTTTCGCTTTAGGCGTAAAGGCAATCACTTGGGTTTTTTCCCGGCCAAAGGATAGCTTCACTTGCTTACCCCATTCAACGATGTTGTTGAGGATGTTGTTGGCGAGCTGCTGTAACTCCTCCAGCTTGTCTGCTGTTACTAGGAGTAACACGTCGTCTGCAAAGGCCTGTATATGGCAACCTGTTGGCAGCTGCATATCCAGTAGCTCGTCCAATATCAGGTTCCAAAGTATAGGGCCGCATGCGGATCCCTGAATGCATCCTTTCGTCAATGTTTTACGAACTCTGACTCCAGCGTGGTCAAGCGTAGCGATTCTGTCCTGCACGTAGTTTTTGATGAGCCCGTAGATATTTCTGGGTGTTTCAATTTTGGCGAGTCGGTGAAAAAGTGCAGGCCACCAGGCGTTGTCAAACGCCGCTCTGATGTCCAGTGAAATTGCTATGACCAGGTGCTTGGTGTTTTTGGCTTTGCGTACGTGTTCTAGGGCAGTGTGAATGGCTTGTGTCGTGTTTTTCTGCTGGCGGAAGCCAAACTGGTTTGGGTTAAGTTTGTTGCCTACTTCGGCATGATGGACAACTCTTTTGATGAATAGTTTTTCTAATAGTTTCCCGAACACCGGTATGAGACCAATAGGGCGGAAGGATTTCAGGTTGGCTTGATCGACCTTGCCAGGTTTTGGTATAATTTTGACATATGCCTCTTTCCACCTTCGAGGGAAATACTGCAAACTGAGGCATCTATTCATGATGTTGGTAACTAATTTGGGGTAGTGGTTGGCAAATTGTAAACATATGTCAGAGGTCAGATGGTCTAACCCAGGCGCTTTGTTTGGATTCATGTCCTTTAGCTGTTCCAGTACCTCTTCCTCTGTGAATGAATGGTCATCAGCGGTGTTGATATTGGGGTTGTTGTACTGCTTACGAAGCTGGAGTTGTTTTGGAAGTTGATCGGGGGTATCGTCCGGGTAAAAGTGGTTCAGTAGTGCAGTGGCCGTCTCCTCTCCATCTGTGGTGAATTTATCTCCAACCTTTAGTGTGATGGGAGGTCTTTTTGATGCTGTCTCCTTGAGCAAGCGGTTGGTCAGTGACCAGACGTTCTCCTTCGTTTGTAGCTCGCAAAACTTGCGGAAGTTTTCTGTGGACTCGGATTTTAGTTGGTCAGCGTACTGCGTCTTCTTGGCTCGTTGCTCTTCCAGTAGGGCATCAAGGGAAAGGCCAGCTCTTTTAGCCGCGCTAACTCTCCGGTGAAGGTTAATCACTTCCTTCTTTATTTCCTCCAGCCTGTCGGTCCACCATGGTGGTCGGTGTTTCTGGTTGCCCTTTTTTGAAGGGATTGACATCTCACAGGCGGTGTGTATGATATCAGTGATTTTGTCAATGTGGTGTTCCAGCTGTTGGGCGTCTAGGCTTGCTACGTCTTGCTCCAGTATATCTGTGGTGGTCATGTGTAGCAGAAGGGCGTCCTTAAAGGCGTTCCAGTCTGCCGCTTTGGTGTTGTATTTGTATGTGGAGGTGTTAACGTGTTGGGATCTGGTAATGTTACGGGCGACGAGTTTAAAATCTATTGCATTATGTTGTGAGGAGATGCAGCTTTGTGTGTTGACTTGCCATTCCTCGATCCTTCCAAGTAGCGAACCGGACGCGAAAGTGACATCGATTATTGATGATCGGTCGCGGCCATGTGTGACGGTTTCAAATGTGGGTGTGTTGCCGACGTTGCAGGTGTACAAATCGTTTGTGTGTGCTAGCTCCATGATGTCGTTGCCTCTTAGATTAGCTCTGAGGCTACCCCACGTTGGATGCCATCCATTAAAGTCACCGCCAAGTACCCTATGATGTCTACTAGTGGATTTGAGAAAGAAGTCTATGGCGTCTAAAGTGTGTGAATTATCGTCGTTGGGTTCGACATAAGCGGAAGCGAGATATAGCCTTTCCTTGTCGACCTCCATCTGTATGACACATAGGTTGGGTGTGGAGTACTGGGATTGGCCGAGTGCAATTCCCTTTCCTGGCTTGACGAGTATGCAAGCTTTGACGTGTTTGTCCCTGGGGTATTGGAAGATGTCTATGCCCGATATAGGTTTGAGCTCCTTGCCGGTGCCCACATATGGTTCCGACAAGAACGCCACGTCATAGTTCTGTGTGTAGAAGCTGTGAATCAATTCGTGCAGGCTATGCTTTGATCTGTCTGTGTTACACTGTAAAATCCTGATACTACTCTGATCCATAATCAATACGGTTGTTGATACGCTGTTTCATTGATTTGATGACTGGACAGTTGGGTGAGTTCGCTTTGTGGTTGGTGTCATAGCCTGACTTGAATTTGTTGTTGTGGTTGCAGCAGTTGAAACACTTAGGCGCGCCCTTTTTCTCCTTGAGCGGACATCCTTGCGCCTGGTGGCTTGACTCGCCACAATAGGCGCAGGGCTCTTCAGCTGCTGTGCACTTCGCTTTGATATGCCCAAACTGATAGCATTTTTGGCATTGCGTGAACGGTGAAAACTCCTCGCAGTGCACGCGCATGTAGTCAATGGCGACCCTTCCCATCTCTATCATTTTTCGCCAGATGTTCGGCTTGGTTAGGTTAGGTTAGGTTAGGTTAGGTTAGGTTAGGTTAGGTTAGGTTAGGTTAGGTTAGGTTAGGTTAGGTTAGGTTAGGTTAGGTTAGGTTAGGTTAGGTTAGGTTAGGTTAGGTTAGGTTAGGTTAGGTTAGGTTAGGTTAGGTTAGGTTAGGTTAGGTTAGGTTAGGTTAGGTTAGGTTAGGTTAGGTTAGGTTAGGTTAGGTTAGGTTAGGTTAGGTTAGGTTAGGTTAGGTTAGGTTAGGTTAGGTTAGGTTAGGTTAGGTTAGGTTAGGTTAGGTTAGGTTAGGTTAGGTTAGGTTAGGTTAGGTTAGGTTAGGTTAGGTTAGGTTAGGTTAGGTTAGGTTAGGTTAGGTTAGGTTAGGTTAGGTTAGGTTAGGTTAGGTTAGGTTAGGTTAGGTTAGGTTAGGTTAGGTTAGGTTAGGTTAGGTTAGGTTAGGTTAGGTTAGGTTAGGTTAGGTTAGGTTAGGTTAGGTTAGGTTAGGTTAGGTTAGGTTAGGTTAGGTTAGGTTAGGTTAGGTTAGGTTAGGTTAGGTTAGGTTAGGTTAGGTTAGGTTAGGTTAGGTTAGGTTAGGTTAGGTTAGGTTAGGTTAGGTTAGGTTAGGTTAGGTTAGGTTAGGTTAGGTTAGGTTAGGTTAGGTTAGGTTAGGTTAGGTTAGGTTAGGTTAGGTTAGGTTAGGTTAGGTTAGGTTAGGTTAGGTTAGGTTAGGTTAGGTTAGGTTAGGTTAGGTTAGGTTAGGTTAGGTTAGGTTAGGTTAGGTTAGGTTAGGTTAGGTTAGGTTAGGTTAGGTTAGGTTAGGTTAGGTTAGGTTAGGTTAGGTTAGGTTAGGTTAGGTTAGGTTAGGTTAGGTTAGGTTAGGTTAGGTTAGGTTAGGTTAGGTTAGGTTAGGTTAGGTTAGGTTAGGTTAGGTTAGGTTAGGTTAGGTTAGGTTAGGTTAGGTTAGGTTAGGTTAGGTTAGGTTAGGTTAGGTTAGGTTAGGTTAGGTTAGGTTAGGTTAGGTTAGGTTAGGTTAGGTTAGGTTAGGTTAGGTTAGGTTAGGTTAGGTTAGGTTAGGTTAGGTTAGGTTAGGTTAGGTTAGGTTAGGTTAGGTTAGGTTAGGTTAGGTTAGGTTAGGTTAGGTTAGGTTAGGTTAGGTTAGGTTAGGTTAGGTTAGGTTAGGTTAGGTTAGGTTAGGTTAGGTTAGGTTAGGTTAGGTTAGGTTAGGTTAGGTTAGGTTAGGTTAGGTTAGGTTAGGTTAGGTTAGGTTAGGTTAGGTTAGGTTAGGTTAGGTTAGGTTAGGTTAGGTTAGGTTAGGTTAGGTTAGGTTAGGTTAGGTTAGGTTAGGTTAGGTTAGGTTAGGTTAGGTTAGGTTAGGTTAGGTTAGGTTAGGTTAGGTTAGGTTAGGTTAGGTTAGGTTAGGTTAGGTTAGGTTAGGTTAGGTTAGGTTAGGTTAGGTTAGGTTAGGTTAGGTTAGGTTAGGTTAGGTTAGGTTAGGTTAGGTTAGGTTAGGTTAGGTTAGGTTAGGTTAGGTTAGGTTAGGTTAGGTTAGGTTAGGTTAGGTTAGGTTAGGTTAGGTTAGGTTAGGTTAGGTTAGGTTAGGTTAGGTTAGGTTAGGTTAGGTTAGGTTAGGTTAGGTTAGGTTAGGTTAGGTTAGGTTAGGTTAGGTTAGGTTAGGTTAGGTTAGGTTAGGTTAGGTTAGGTTAGGTTAGGTTAGGTTAGGTTAGGTTAGGTTAGGTTAGGTTAGGTTAGGTTAGGTTAGGTTAGGTTAGGTTAGGTTAGGTTAGGTTAGGTTAGGTTAGGTTAGGTTAGGTTAGGTTAGGTTAGGTTAGGTTAGGTTAGGTTAGGTTAGGTTAGGTTAGGTTAGGTTAGGTTAGGTTAGGTTAGGTTAGGTTAGGTTAGGTTAGGTTAGGTTAGGTTAGGTTAGGTTAGGTTAGGTTAGGTTAGGTTAGGTTAGGTTAGGTTAGGTTAGGTTAGGTTAGGTTAGGTTAGGTTAGGTTAGGTTAGGTTAGGTTAGGTTAGGTTAGGTTAGGTTAGGTTAGGTTAGGTTAGGTTAGGTTAGGTTAGGTTAGGTTAGGTTAGGTTAGGTTAGGTTAGGTTAGGTTAGGTTAGGTTAGGTTAGGTTAGGTTAGGTTAGGTTAGGTTAGGTTAGGTTAGGTTAGGTTAGGTTAGGTTAGGTTAGGTTAGGTTAGGTTAGGTTAGGTTAGGTTAGGTTAGGTTAGGTTAGGTTAGGTTAGGTTAGGTTAGGTTAGGTTAGGTTAGGTTAGGTTAGGTTAGGTTAGGTTAGGTTAGGTTAGGTTAGGTTAGGTTAGGTTAGGTTAGGTTAGGTTAGGTTAGGTTAGGTTAGGTTAGGTTAGGTTAGGTTAGGTTAGGTTAGGTTAGGTTAGGTTAGGTTAGGTTAGGTTAGGTTAGGTTAGGTTAGGTTAGGTTAGGTTAGGTTAGGTTAGGTTAGGTTAGGTTAGGTTAGGTTAGGTTAGGTTAGGTTAGGTTAGGTTAGGTTAGGTTAGGTTAGGTTAGGTTAGGTTAGGTTAGGTTAGGTTAGGTTAGGTTAGGTTAGGTTAGGTTAGGTTAGGTTAGGTTAGGTTAGGTTAGGTTAGGTTAGGTTAGGTTAGGTTAGGTTAGGTTAGGTTAGGTTAGGTTAGGTTAGGTTAGGTTAGGTTAGGTTAGGTTAGGTTAGGTTAGGTTAGGTTAGGTTAGGTTAGGTTAGGTTAGGTTAGGTTAGGTTAGGTTAGGTTAGGTTAGGTTAGGTTAGGTTAGGTTAGGTTAGGTTAGGTTAGGTTAGGTTAGGTTAGGTTAGGTTAGGTTAGGTTAGGTTAGGTTAGGTTAGGTTAGGTTAGGTTAGGTTAGGTTAGGTTAGGTTAGGTTAGGTTAGGTTAGGTTAGGTTAGGTTAGGTTAGGTTAGGTTAGGTTAGGTTAGGTTAGGTTAGGTTAGGTTAGGTTAGGTTAGGTTAGGTTAGGTTAGGTTAGGTTAGGTTAGGTTAGGTTAGGTTAGGTTAGGTTAGGTTAGGTTAGGTTAGGTTAGGTTAGGTTAGGTTAGGTTAGGTTAGGTTAGGTTAGGTTAGGTTAGGTTAGGTTAGGTTAGGTTAGGTTAGGTTAGGTTAGGTTAGGTTAGGTTAGGTTAGGTTAGGTTAGGTTAGGTTAGGTTAGGTTAGGTTAGGTTAGGTTAGGTTAGGTTAGGTTAGGTTAGGTTAGGTTAGGTTAGGTTAGGTTAGGTTAGGTTAGGTTAGGTTAGGTTAGGTTAGGTTAGGTTAGGTTAGGTTAGGTTAGGTTAGGTTAGGTTAGGTTAGGTTAGGTTAGGTTAGGTTAGGTTAGGTTAGGTTAGGTTAGGTTAGGTTAGGTTAGGTTAGGTTAGGTTAGGTTAGGTTAGGTTAGGTTAGGTTAGGTTAGGTTAGGTTAGGTTAGGTTAGGTTAGGTTAGGTTAGGTTAGGTTAGGTTAGGTTAGGTTAGGTTAGGTTAGGTTAGGTTAGGTTAGGTTAGGTTAGGTTAGGTTAGGTTAGGTTAGGTTAGGTTAGGTTAGGTTAGGTTAGGTTAGGTTAGGTTAGGTTAGGTTAGGTTAGGTTAGGTTAGGTTAGGTTAGGTTAGGTTAGGTTAGGTTAGGTTAGGTTAGGTTAGGTTAGGTTAGGTTAGGTTAGGTTAGGTTAGGTTAGGTTAGGTTAGGTTAGGTTAGGTTAGGTTAGGTTAGGTTAGGTTAGGTTAGGTTAGGTTAGGTTAGGTTAGGTTAGGTTAGGTTAGGTTAGGTTAGGTTAGGTTAGGTTAGGTTAGGTTAGGTTAGGTTAGGTTAGGTTAGGTTAGGTTAGGTTAGGTTAGGTTAGGTTAGGTTAGGTTAGGTTAGGTTAGGTTAGGTTAGGTTAGGTTAGGTTAGGTTAGGTTAGGTTAGGTTAGGTTAGGTTAGGTTAGGTTAGGTTAGGTTAGGTTAGGTTAGGTTAGGTTAGGTTAGGTTAGGTTAGGTTAGGTTAGGTTAGGTTAGGTTAGGTTAGGTTAGGTTAGGTTAGGTTAGGTTAGGTTAGGTTAGGTTAGGTTAGGTTAGGTTAGGTTAGGTTAGGTTAGGTTAGGTTAGGTTAGGTTAGGTTAGGTTAGGTTAGGTTAGGTTAGGTTAGGTTAGGTTAGGTTAGGTTAGGTTAGGTTAGGTTAGGTTAGGTTAGGTTAGGTTAGGTTAGGTTAGGTTAGGTTAGGTTAGGTTAGGTTAGGTTAGGTTAGGTTAGGTTAGGTTAGGTTAGGTTAGGTTAGGTTAGGTTAGGTTAGGTTAGGTTAGGTTAGGTTAGGTTAGGTTAGGTTAGGTTAGGTTAGGTTAGGTTAGGTTAGGTTAGGTTAGGTTAGGTTAGGTTAGGTTAGGTTAGGTTAGGTTAGGTTAGGTTAGGTTAGGTTAGGTTAGGTTAGGTTAGGTTAGGTTAGGTTAGGTTAGGTTAGGTTAGGTTAGGTTAGGTTAGGTTAGGTTAGGTTAGGTTAGGTTAGGTTAGGTTAGGTTAGGTTAGGTTAGGTTAGGTTAGGTTAGGTTAGGTTAGGTTAGGTTAGGTTAGGTTAGGTTAGGTTAGGTTAGGTTAGGTTAGGTTAGGTTAGGTTAGGTTAGGTTAGGTTAGGTTAGGTTAGGTTAGGTTAGGTTAGGTTAGGTTAGGTTAGGTTAGGTTAGGTTAGGTTAGGTTAGGTTAGGTTAGGTTAGGTTAGGTTAGGTTAGGTTAGGTTAGGTTAGGTTAGGTTAGGTTAGGTTAGGTTAGGTTAGGTTAGGTTAGGTTAGGTTAGGTTAGGTTAGGTTAGGTTAGGTTAGGTTAGGTTAGGTTAGGTTAGGTTAGGTTAGGTTAGGTTAGGTTA
>CAKXYV010000003.1:0-22821 GCA_935421205.1 Xylocampa areola | reverse complement strand
CGTCAATGGATAGGTGCGGACGAGAGGGATATTATGAGACCAAAATTAGGGGGTAGTGTAGTGGAAATTTTTGAAAATAAACACGAAAAACCGTGTTTTTCGATGTTTTTTATATAAAAAATTAAATTTAGAATAAAATTAAATATATCGCGGTCGCGGACACGCACGCCAGCTGTCAATTTGGTGGTTGTGAATTATTTAAAATCAAAATATTGCCAAAAAACAATAGGGATATCAAGAAAACAATTTAATTCCCTATCAATTATATGCCAAATTATAAATTCGTTAATATAATATAATTTTTGGATTCTGGACGTACGGACACACGCCGGACAGTGAGATATTAATTAATTACAAACGTTAATGCCAAAAACTAGACGAAAATCGATCAATTAGGACCCGAGAACTTCAAATTTTAATAAAATATGTCACCCCTTAGGTAGACTCGGTACTACTGTATACTGTACTGTGGAACAATAACAATGTGAATTTTTTGACTTTCTCTGCTCGCAACCCCCACTTGTGGGGCGTCAATGGATAGGTGCGGACGAGAGGGATATTATGAGACCAAAATTAGGGGGTAGTGTAGTGGAAATTTTTGAAAATAAACACGAAAAACCGTGTTTTATCGATGTTTTTTATATAAAAAATTAAATTTAGAATAAAATTAAATATATCGCGGTCGCGGACACGCACGCCAGCTGTCAATTTGGTGGTTGTGAATTATTTAAAATCAAAATATTGCCAAAAAACAATAGGGATATCAAGAAAACAATTTAATTCCCTATCAATTATATGCCAAATTATAAATTCGTTAATATAATATAATTTTTGGATTCTGGACGTACGGACACACGCCGGACAGTGAGATATTAATTAATTACAAACGTTAATGCCAAAAACTAGACGAAAATCGATCAATTAGGACCCGAGAACTTCAAATTTTAATAAAATATGTCACCCCTTAGGTAGACTCGGTACTACTGTATACTGTACTGTGGAACAATAACAATGTGAATTTTTTGACTTTCTCTGCTCGCAACCCCCACTTGTGGGGCGTCAATGGATAGGTGCGGACGAGAGGGATATTATGAGACCAAAATTAGGGGGTAGTGTAGTGGAAATTTTTGAAAATAAACACGAAAAAACCGTGTTTATCGATGTTTTTTATATAAAAAATTAAATTTAGAATAAAATTAAATATATCGCGGTCGCGGACACGCACGCCAGCTGTCAATTTGGTGGTTGTGAATTATTTAAAATCAAAATATTGCCAAAAAACAATAGGGATATCAAGAAAACAATTTAATTCCCTATCAATTATATGCCAAATTATAAATTCGTTAATATAATATAATTTTTGGATTCTGGACGTACGGACACACGCCGGACAGTGAGATATTAATTAATTACAAACGTTAATGCCAAAAACTAGACGAAAATCGATCAATTAGGACCCGAGAACTTCAAATTTTAATAAAATATGTCACCCCTTAGGTAGACTCGGTACTACTGTATACTGTACTGTGGAACAATAACAATGTGAATTTTTTGACTTTCTCTGCTCGCAAACCCCCACTTGTGGGGCGTCAATGGATAGGTGCGGACGAGAGGGATATTATGAGACCAAAATTAGGGGGTAGTGTAGTGGAAATTTTTGAAAATAAACACGAAAAACCGTGTTTATCGATGTTTTTTATATAAAAAATTAAATTTAGAATAAAATTAAATATATCGCGGTCGCGGACACGCACGCCAGCTGTCAATTTGGTGGTTGTGAATTATTTAAAATCAAAATATTGCCAAAAAACAATAGGGATATCAAGAAAACAATTTAATTCCCTATCAATTATATGCCAAATTATAAATTCGTTAATATAATATAATTTTTGGATTCTGGACGTACGGACACACGCCGGACAGTGAGATATTAATTAATTACAAACGTTAATGCCAAAAACTAGACGAAAATCGATCAATTAGGACCCGAGAACTTCAAATTTTAATAAAATATGTCACCCCTTAGGTAGACTCGGTACTACTGTATACTGTACTGTGGAACAATAACAATGTGAATTTTTTGACTTTCTCTGCTCGCAACCCCCACTTGTGGGGCGTCAATGGATAGGTGCGGACGAGAGGGATATTATGAGACCAAAATTAGGGGGTAGTGTAGTGGAAATTTTTGAAAATAAACACGAAAAACCGTGTTTATCGATGTTTTTTATATAAAAAATTAAATTTAGAATAAAATTAAATATATCGCGGTCGCGGACACGCACGCCAGCTGTCAATTTGGTGGTTGTGAATTATTTAAAATCAAAATATTGCCAAAAAACAATAGGGATATCAAGAAAACAATTTAATTCCCTATCAATTATATGCCAAATTATAAATTCGTTAATATAATATAATTTTTGGATTCTGGACGTACGGACACACGCCGGACAGTGAGATATTAATTAATTACAAACGTTAATGCCAAAAACTAGACGAAAATCGATCAATTAGGACCCGAGAACTTCAAATTTTAATAAAATATGTCACCCCTTAGGTAGACTCGGTACTACTGTATACTGTACTGTGGAACAATAACAATGTGAATTTTTTGACTTTCTCTGCTCGCAACCCCCACTTGTGGGGCGTCAATGGATAGGTGCGGACGAGAGGGATATTATGAGACCAAAATTAGGGGGTAGTGTAGTGGAAATTTTTGAAAATAAACACGAAAAACCGTGTTTATCGATGTTTTTTATATAAAAAATTAAATTTAGAATAAAATTAAATATATCGCGGTCGCGGACACGCACGCCAGCTGTCAATTTGGTGGTTGTGAATTATTTAAAATCAAAATATTGCCAAAAAAACAATAGGGATATCAAGAAAACAATTTAATTCCCTATCAATTATATGCCAAATTATAAATTCGTTAATATAATATAATTTTTGGATTCTGGACGTACGGACACACGCCGGACAGTGAGATATTAATTAATTACAAACGTTAATGCCAAAAACTAGACGAAAATCGATCAATTAGGACCCGAGAACTTCAAATTTTAATAAAATATGTCACCCCTTAGGTAGACTCGGTACTACTGTATACTGTACTGTGGAACAATAACAATGTGAATTTTTTGACTTTCTCTGCTCGCAACCCCCACTTGTGGGGCGTCAATGGATAGGTGCGGACGAGAGGGATATTATGAGACCAAAATTAGGGGGTAGTGTAGTGGAAATTTTTGAAAATAAACACGAAAAACCGTGTTTTTCGATGTTTTTTATATAAAAAATTAAATTTAGAATAAAATTAAATATATCGCGGTCGCGGACACGCACGCCAGCTGTCAATTTGGTGGTTGTGAATTATTTAAAATCAAAATATTGCCAAAAAACAATAGGGATATCAAGAAAACAATTTAATTCCCTATCAATTATATGCCAAATTATAAATTCGTTAATATAATATAATTTTTGGATTCTGGACGTACGGACACACGCCGGACAGTGAGATATTAATTAATTACAAACGTTAATGCCAAAAACTAGACGAAAATCGATCAATTAGGACCCGAGAACTTCAAATTTTAATAAAATATGTCACCCCTTAGGTAGACTCGGTACTACTGTATACTGTACTGTGGAACAATAACAATGTGAATTTTTTGACTTTCTCTGCTCGCAACCCCCACTTGTGGGGCGTCAATGGATAGGTGCGGACGAGAGGGATATTATGAGACCAAAATTAGGGGGTAGTGTAGTGGAAATTTTTGAAAATAAACACGAAAAACCGTGTTTTTCGATGTTTTTTATATAAAAAATTAAATTTAGAATAAAATTAAATATATCGCGGTCGCGGACACGCACGCCAGCTGTCAATTTGGTGGTTGTGAATTATTTAAAATCAAAATATTGCCAAAAAACAATAGGGATATCAAGAAAACAATTTAATTCCCTATCAATTATATGCCAAATTATAAATTCGTTAATATAATATAATTTTTGGATTCTGGACGTACGGACACACGCCGGACAGTGAGATATTAATTAATTACAAACGTTAATGCCAAAAACTAGACGAAAATCGATCAATTAGGACCCGAGAACTTCAAATTTTAATAAAATATGTCACCCCTTAGGTAGACTCGGTACTACTGTATACTGTACTGTGGAACAATAACAATGTGAATTTTTTGACTTTCTCTGCTCGCAACCCCCACTTGTGGGGCGTCAATGGATAGGTGCGGACGAGAGGGATATTATGAGACCAAAATTAGGGGGTAGTGTAGTGGAAATTTTTGAAAATAAACACGAAAAACCGTGTTTTTCGATGTTTTTTATATAAAAAATTAAATTTAGAATAAAATTAAATATATCGCGGTCGCGGACACGCACGCCAGCTGTCAATTTGGTGGTTGTGAATTATTTAAAATCAAAATATTGCCAAAAAACAATAGGGATATCAAGAAAACAATTTAATTCCCTATCAATTATATGCCAAATTATAAATTCGTTAATATAATATAATTTTTGGATTCTGGACGTACGGACACACGCCGGACAGTGAGATATTAATTAATTACAAACGTTAATGCCAAAAACTAGACGAAAATCGATCAATTAGGACCCGAGAACTTCAAATTTTAATAAAATATGTCACCCCTTAGGTAGACTCGGTACTACTGTATACTGTACTGTGGAACAATAACAATGTGAATTTTTTGACTTTCTCTGCTCGCAACCCCCACTTGTGGGGCGTCAATGGATAGGTGCGGACGAGAGGGATATTATGAGACCAAAATTAGGGGGTAGTGTAGTGGAAATTTTTGAAAATAAACACGAAAAACCGTGTTTTTCGATGTTTTTTATATAAAAAATTAAATTTAGAATAAAATTAAATATATCGCGGTCGCGGACACGCACGCCAGCTGTCAATTTGGTGGTTGTGAATTATTTAAAATCAAAATATTGCCAAAAAACAATAGGGATATCAAGAAAACAATTTAATTCCCTATCAATTATATGCCAAATTATAAATTCGTTAATATAATATAATTTTTGGATTCTGGACGTACGGACACACGCCGGACAGTGAGATATTAATTAATTACAAACGTTAATGCCAAAAACTAGACGAAAATCGATCAATTAGGACCCGAGAACTTCAAATTTTAATAAAATATGTCACCCCTTAGGTAGACTCGGTACTACTGTATACTGTACTGTGGAACAATAACAATGTGAATTTTTTGACTTTCTCTGCTCGCAACCCCCACTTGTGGGGCGTCAATGGATAGGTGCGGACGAGAGGGATATTATGAGACCAAAATTAGGGGGTAGTGTAGTGGAAATTTTTGAAAATAAACACGAAAAACCGTGTTTTTCGATGTTTTTTATATAAAAAATTAAATTTAGAATAAAATTAAATATATCGCGGTCGCGGACGACGCACGCCAGCTGTCAATTTGGTGGTTGTGAATTATTTAAAATCAAAATATTGCCAAAAAACAATAGGGATATCAAGAAAACAATTTAATTCCCTATCAATTATATGCCAAATTATAAATTCGTTAATATAATATAATTTTTGGATTCTGGACGTACGGACACACGCCGGACAGTGAGATATTAATTAATTACAAACGTTAATGCCAAAAACTAGACGAAAATCGATCAATTAGGACCCGAGAACTTCAAATTTTAATAAAATATGTCACCCCTTAGGTAGACTCGGTACTACTGTATACTGTACTGTGGAACAATAACAATGTGAATTTTTTGACTTTCTCTGCTCGCAACCCCCACTTGTGGGGCGTCAATGGATAGGTGCGGACGAGAGGGATATTATGAGACCAAAATTAGGGGGTAGTGTAGTGGAAATTTTTGAAAATAAACACGAAAAACCGTGTTTTTCGATGTTTTTTATATAAAAAATTAAATTTAGAATAAAATTAAATATATCGCGGTCGCGGACACGCACGCCAGCTGTCAATTTGGTGGTTGTGAATTATTTAAAATCAAAATATTGCCAAAAAACAATAGGGATATCAAGAAAACAATTTAATTCCCTATCAATTATATGCCAAATTATAAATTCGTTAATATAATATAATTTTTGGATTCTGGACGTACGGACACACGCCGGACAGTGAGATATTAATTAATTACAAACGTTAATGCCAAAAACTAGACGAAAATCGATCAATTAGGACCCGAGAACTTCAAATTTTAATAAAATATGTCACCCCTTAGGTAGACTCGGTACTACTGTATACTGTACTGTGGAACAATAACAATGTGAATTTTTTGACTTTCTCTGCTCGCAACCCCCACTTGTGGGGCGTCAATGGATAGGTGCGGACGAGAGGGATATTATGAGACCAAAATTAGGGGGTAGTGTAGTGGAAATTTTTGAAAATAAACACGAAAAACCGTGTTTTTCGATGTTTTTTATATAAAAAATTAAATTTAGAATAAAATTAAATATATCGCGGTCGCGGACACGCACGCCAGCTGTCAATTTGGTGGTTGTGAATTATTTAAAATCAAAATATTGCCAAAAAACAATAGGGATATCAAGAAAACAATTTAATTCCCTATCAATTATATGCCAAATTATAAATTCGTTAATATAATATAATTTTTGGATTCTGGACGTACGGACACACGCCGGACAGTGAGATATTAATTAATTACAAACGTTAATGCCAAAAACTAGACGAAAATCGATCAATTAGGACCCGAGAACTTCAAATTTTAATAAAATATGTCACCCCTTAGGTAGACTCGGTACTACTGTATACTGTACTGTGGAACAATAACAATGTGAATTTTTTGACTTTCTCTGCTCGCAACCCCCACTTGTGGGGCGTCAATGGATAGGTGCGGACGAGAGGGATATTATGAGACCAAAATTAGGGGGTAGTGTAGTGGAAATTTTTGAAAATAAACACGAAAAACCGTGTTTTTCGATGTTTTTTATATAAAAAATTAAATTTAGAATAAAATTAAATATATCGCGGTCGCGGACACGCACGCCAGCTGTCAATTTGGTGGTTGTGAATTATTTAAAATCAAAATATTGCCAAAAAACAATAGGGATATCAAGAAAACAATTTAATTCCCTATCAATTATATGCCAAATTATAAATTCGTTAATATAATATAATTTTTGGATTCTGGACGTACGGACACACGCCGGACAGTGAGATATTAATTAATTACAAACGTTAATGCCAAAAACTAGACGAAAATCGATCAATTAGGACCCGAGAACTTCAAATTTTAATAAAATATGTCACCCCTTAGGTAGACTCGGTACTACTGTATACTGTACTGTGGAACAATAACAATGTGAATTTTTTGACTTTCTCTGCTCGCAACCCCCACTTGTGGGGCGTCAATGGATAGGTGCGGACGAGAGGGATATTATGAGACCAAAATTAGGGGGTAGTGTAGTGGAAATTTTGAAAATAAACACGAAAAACCGTGTTTTTCGATGTTTTTTATATAAAAAATTAAATTTAGAATAAAATTAAATATATCGCGGTCGCGGACACGCACGCCAGCTGTCAATTTGGTGGTTGTGAATTATTTAAAATCAAAATATTGCCAAAAAAACAATAGGGATATCAAGAAAACAATTTAATTCCCTATCAATTATATGCCAAATTATAAATTCGTTAATATAATATAATTTTTGGATTCTGGACGTACGGACACACGCCGGACAGTGAGATATTAATTAATTACAAACGTTAATGCCAAAAACTAGACGAAAATCGATCAATTAGGACCCGAGAACTTCAAATTTTAATAAAATATGTCACCCCTTAGGTAGACTCGGTACTACTGTATACTGTACTGTGGAACAATAACAATGTGAATTTTTTGACTTTCTCTGCTCGCAACCCCCACTTGTGGGGCGTCAATGGATAGGTGCGGACGAGAGGGATATTATGAGACCAAAATTAGGGGGTAGTGTAGTGGAAATTTTTGAAAATAAACACGAAAAACCGTGTTTTTCGATGTTTTTTATATAAAAAATTAAATTTAGAATAAAATTAAATATATCGCGGTCGCGGACACGCACGCCAGCTGTCAATTTGGTGGTTGTGAATTATTTAAAATCAAAATATTGCCAAAAAACAATAGGGATATCAAGAAAACAATTTAATTCCCTATCAATTATATGCCAAATTATAAATTCGTTAATATAATATAATTTTTGGATTCTGGACGTACGGACACACGCCGGACAGTGAGATATTAATTAATTACAAACGTTAATGCCAAAAACTAGACGAAAATCGATCAATTAGGACCCGAGAACTTCAAATTTTAATAAAATATGTCACCCCTTAGGTAGACTCGGTACTACTGTATACTGTACTGTGGAACAATAACAATGTGAATTTTTTGACTTTCTCTGCTCGCAACCCCCACTTGTGGGGCGTCAATGGATAGGTGCGGACGAGAGGGATATTATGAGACCAAAATTAGGGGGTAGTGTAGTGGAAATTTTTGAAAATAAACACGAAAAACCGTGTTTTTCGATGTTTTTTATATAAAAAATTAAATTTAGAATAAAATTAAATATATCGCGGTCGCGGACACGCACGCCAGCTGTCAATTTGGTGGTTGTGAATTATTTAAAATCAAAATATTGCCAAAAAACAATAGGGATATCAAGAAAACAATTTAATTCCCTATCAATTATATGCCAAATTATAAATTCGTTAATATAATATAATTTTTGGATTCTGGACGTACGGACACACGCCGGACAGTGAGATATTAATTAATTACAAACGTTAATGCCAAAAACTAGACGAAAATCGATCAATTAGGACCCGAGAACTTCAAATTTTAATAAAATATGTCACCCCTTAGGTAGACTCGGTACTACTGTATACTGTACTGTGGAACAATAACAATGTGAATTTTTTGACTTTCTCTGCTCGCAACCCCCACTTGTGGGGCGTCAATGGATAGGTGCGGACGAGAGGGATATTATGAGACCAAAATTAGGGGGTAGTGTAGTGGAAATTTTTGAAAATAAACACGAAAAACCGTGTTTTTCGATGTTTTTTATATAAAAAATTAAATTTAGAATAAAATTAAATATATCGCGGTCGCGGACACGCACGCCAGCTGTCAATTTGGTGGTTGTGAATTATTTAAAATCAAAATATTGCCAAAAAACAATAGGGATATCAAGAAAACAATTTAATTCCCTATCAATTATATGCCAAATTATAAATTCGTTAATATAATATAATTTTTGGATTCTGGACGTACGGACACACGCCGGACAGTGAGATATTAATTAATTACAAACGTTAATGCCAAAAACTAGACGAAAATCGATCAATTAGGACCCGAGAACTTCAAATTTTAATAAAATATGTCACCCCTTAGGTAGACTCGGTACTACTGTATACTGTACTGTGGAACAATAACAATGTGAATTTTTTGACTTTCTCTGCTCGCAACCCCCACTTGTGGGGCGTCAATGGATAGGTGCGGACGAGAGGGATATTATGAGACCAAAATTAGGGGGTAGTGTAGTGGAAATTTTTGAAAATAAACACGAAAAACCGTGTTTTTCGATGTTTTTTATATAAAAAATTAAATTTAGAATAAAATTAAATATATCGCGGTCGCGGACACGCACGCCAGCTGTCAATTTGGTGGTTGTGAATTATTTAAAATCAAAATATTGCCAAAAAACAATAGGGATATCAAGAAAACAATTTAATTCCCTATCAATTATATGCCAAATTATAAATTCGTTAATATAATATAATTTTTGGATTCTGGACGTACGGACACACGCCGGACAGTGAGATATTAATTAATTACAAACGTTAATGCCAAAAACTAGACGAAAATCGATCAATTAGGACCCGAGAACTTCAAATTTTAATAAAATATGTCACCCCTTAGGTAGACTCGGTACTACTGTATACTGTACTGTGGAACAATAACAATGTGAATTTTTTGACTTTCTCTGCTCGCAACCCCCACTTGTGGGGCGTCAATGGATAGGTGCGGACGAGAGGGATATTATGAGACCAAAATTAGGGGGTAGTGTAGTGGAAATTTTTGAAAATAAACACGAAAAACCGTGTTTTTCGATGTTTTTTATATAAAAAATTAAATTTAGAATAAAATTAAATATATCGCGGTCGCGGACACGCACGCCAGCTGTCAATTTGGTGGTTGTGAATTATTTAAAATCAAAATATTGCCAAAAAACAATAGGGATATCAAGAAAACAATTTAATTCCCTATCAATTATATGCCAAATTATAAATTCGTTAATATAATATAATTTTTGGATTCTGGACGTACGGACACACGCCGGACAGTGAGATATTAATTAATTACAAACGTTAATGCCAAAAACTAGACGAAAATCGATCAATTAGGACCCGAGAACTTCAAATTTTAATAAAATATGTCACCCCTTAGGTAGACTCGGTACTACTGTATACTGTACTGTGGAACAATAACAATGTGAATTTTTTGACTTTCTCTGCTCGCAACCCCCACTTGTGGGGCGTCAATGGATAGGTGCGGACGAGAGGGATATTATGAGACCAAAATTAGGGGGTAGTGTAGTGGAAATTTTTGAAAATAAACACGAAAAACCGTGTTTTTCGATGTTTTTTATATAAAAAATTAAATTTAGAATAAAATTAAATATATCGCGGTCGCGGACACGCACGCCAGCTGTCAATTTGGTGGTTGTGAATTATTTAAAATCAAAATATTGCCAAAAAACAATAGGGATATCAAGAAAACAATTTAATTCCCTATCAATTATATGCCAAATTATAAATTCGTTAATATAATATAATTTTTGGATTCTGGACGTACGGACACACGCCGGACAGTGAGATATTAATTAATTACAAACGTTAATGCCAAAAACTAGACGAAAATCGATCAATTAGGACCCGAGAACTTCAAATTTTAATAAAATATGTCACCCCTTAGGTAGACTCGGTACTACTGTATACTGTACTGTGGAACAATAACAATGTGAATTTTTTGACTTTCTCTGCTCGCAACCCCCACTTGTGGGGCGTCAATGGATAGGTGCGGACGAGAGGGATATTATGAGACCAAAATTAGGGGGTAGTGTAGTGGAAATTTTTGAAAATAAACACGAAAAACCGTGTTTTTCGATGTTTTTTATATAAAAAATTAAATTTAGAATAAAATTAAATATATCGCGGTCGCGGACACGCACGCCAGCTGTCAATTTGGTGGTTGTGAATTATTTAAAATCAAAATATTGCCAAAAAACAATAGGGATATCAAGAAAACAATTTAATTCCCTATCAATTATATGCCAAATTATAAATTCGTTAATATAATATAATTTTTGGATTCTGGACGTACGGACACACGCCGGACAGTGAGATATTAATTAATTACAAACGTTAATGCCAAAAACTAGACGAAAATCGATCAATTAGGACCCGAGAACTTCAAATTTTAATAAAATATGTCACCCCTTAGGTAGACTCGGTACTACTGTATACTGTACTGTGGAACAATAACAATGTGAATTTTTTGACTTTCTCTGCTCGCAACCCCCACTTGTGGGGCGTCAATGGATAGGTGCGGACGAGAGGGATATTATGAGACCAAAATTAGGGGGTAGTGTAGTGGAAATTTTTGAAAATAAACACGAAAAACCGTGTTTTTCGATGTTTTTTATATAAAAAATTAAATTTAGAATAAAATTAAATATATCGCGGTCGCGGACACGCACGCCAGCTGTCAATTTGGTGGTTGTGAATTATTTAAAATCAAAATATTGCCAAAAAACAATAGGGATATCAAGAAAACAATTTAATTCCCTATCAATTATATGCCAAATTATAAATTCGTTAATATAATATAATTTTTGGATTCTGGACGTACGGACACACGCCGGACAGTGAGATATTAATTAATTACAAACGTTAATGCCAAAAACTAGACGAAAATCGATCAATTAGGACCCGAGAACTTCAAATTTTAATAAAATATGTCACCCCTTAGGTAGACTCGGTACTACTGTATACTGTACTGTGGAACAATAACAATGTGAATTTTTTGACTTTCTCTGCTCGCAACCCCCACTTGTGGGGCGTCAATGGATAGGTGCGGACGAGAGGGATATTATGAGACCAAAATTAGGGGGTAGTGTAGTGGAAATTTTTGAAAATAAACACGAAAAACCGTGTTTTTCGATGTTTTTTATATAAAAAATTAAATTTAGAATAAAATTAAATATATCGCGGTCGCGGACACGCACGCCAGCTGTCAATTTGGTGGTTGTGAATTATTTAAAATCAAAATATTGCCAAAAAACAATAGGGATATCAAGAAAACAATTTAATTCCCTATCAATTATATGCCAAATTATAAATTCGTTAATATAATATAATTTTTGGATTCTGGACGTACGGACACACGCCGGACAGTGAGATATTAATTAATTACAAACGTTAATGCCAAAAACTAGACGAAAATCGATCAATTAGGACCCGAGAACTTCAAATTTTAATAAAATATGTCACCCCTTAGGTAGACTCGGTACTACTGTATACTGTACTGTGGAACAATAACAATGTGAATTTTTTGACTTTCTCTGCTCGCAACCCCCACTTGTGGGGCGTCAATGGATAGGTGCGGACGAGAGGGATATTATGAGACCAAAATTAGGGGGTAGTGTAGTGGAAATTTTTGAAAATAAACACGAAAAACCGTGTTTTTCGATGTTTTTTATATAAAAAATTAAATTTAGAATAAAATTAAATATATCGCGGTCGCGGACACGCACGCCAGCTGTCAATTTGGTGGTTGTGAATTATTTAAAATCAAAATATTGCCAAAAAACAATAGGGATATCAAGAAAACAATTTAATTCCCTATCAATTATATGCCAAATTATAAATTCGTTAATATAATATAATTTTTGGATTCTGGACGTACGGACACACGCCGGACAGTGAGATATTAATTAATTACAAACGTTAATGCCAAAAACTAGACGAAAATCGATCAATTAGGACCCGAGAACTTCAAATTTTAATAAAATATGTCACCCCTTAGGTAGACTCGGTACTACTGTATACTGTACTGTGGAACAATAACAATGTGAATTTTTTGACTTTCTCTGCTCGCAACCCCCACTTGTGGGGCGTCAATGGATAGGTGCGGACGAGAGGGATATTATGAGACCAAAATTAGGGGGTAGTGTAGTGGAAATTTTTGAAAATAAACACGAAAAACCGTGTTTTTCGATGTTTTTTATATAAAAAATTAAATTTAGAATAAAATTAAATATATCGCGGTCGCGGACACGCACGCCAGCTGTCAATTTGGTGGTTGTGAATTATTTAAAATCAAAATATTGCCAAAAAACAATAGGGATATCAAGAAAACAATTTAATTCCCTATCAATTATATGCCAAATTATAAATTCGTTAATATAATATAATTTTTGGATTCTGGACGTACGGACACACGCCGGACAGTGAGATATTAATTAATTACAAACGTTAATGCCAAAAACTAGACGAAAATCGATCAATTAGGACCCGAGAACTTCAAATTTTAATAAAATATGTCACCCCTTAGGTAGACTCGGTACTACTGTATACTGTACTGTGGAACAATAACAATGTGAATTTTTTGACTTTCTCTGCTCGCAACCCCCACTTGTGGGGCGTCAATGGATAGGTGCGGACGAGAGGGATATTATGAGACCAAAATTAGGGGGTAGTGTAGTGGAAATTTTTGAAAATAAACACGAAAAACCGTGTTTTTCGATGTTTTTTATATAAAAAATTAAATTTAGAATAAAATTAAATATATCGCGGTCGCGGACACGCACGCCAGCTGTCAATTTGGTGGTTGTGAATTATTTAAAATCAAAATATTGCCAAAAAACAATAGGGATATCAAGAAAACAATTTAATTCCCTATCAATTATATGCCAAATTATAAATTCGTTAATATAATATAATTTTTGGATTCTGGACGTACGGACACACGCCGGACAGTGAGATATTAATTAATTACAAACGTTAATGCCAAAAACTAGACGAAAATCGATCAATTAGGACCCGAGAACTTCAAATTTTAATAAAATATGTCACCCCTTAGGTAGACTCGGTACTACTGTATACTGTACTGTGGAACAATAACAATGTGAATTTTTTGACTTTCTCTGCTCGCAACCCCCACTTGTGGGGCGTCAATGGATAGGTGCGGACGAGAGGGATATTATGAGACCAAAATTAGGGGGTAGTGTAGTGGAAATTTTTGAAAATAAACACGAAAAACCGTGTTTTTCGATGTTTTTTATATAAAAAATTAAATTTAGAATAAAATTAAATATATCGCGGTCGCGGACACGCACGCCAGCTGTCAATTTGGTGGTTGTGAATTATTTAAAATCAAAATATTGCCAAAAAACAATAGGGATATCAAGAAAACAATTTAATTCCCTATCAATTATATGCCAAATTATAAATTCGTTAATATAATATAATTTTTGGATTCTGGACGTACGGACACACGCCGGACAGTGAGATATTAATTAATTACAAACG
Source organism: Xylocampa areola (assembly GCA_935421205.1). Lineage (NCBI taxonomy): Eukaryota > Metazoa > Arthropoda > Insecta > Lepidoptera > Noctuidae > Xylocampa > Xylocampa areola. Next base: position 8,200 of record CAKXYV010000003.1, on the reverse strand, counting down.
TTAATGCCAAAAACTAGACGAAAATCGATCAATTAGGACCCGAGAACTTCAAATTTTAATAAAATATGTCACCCCTTAGGTAGACTCGGTACTACTGTATACTGTACTGTGGAACAATAACAATGTGAATTTTTTGACTTTCTCTGCTCGCAACCCCCACTTGTGGGGCGTCAATGGATAGGTGCGGACGAGAGGGATATTATGAGACCAAAATTAGGGGGTAGTGTAGTGGAAATTTTTGAAAATAAACACGAAAAACCGTGTTTTTCGATGTTTTTTATATAAAAAATTAAATTTAGAATAAAATTAAATATATCGCGGTCGCGGACACGCACGCCAGCTGTCAATTTGGTGGTTGTGAATTATTTAAAATCAAAATATTGCCAAAAAACAATAGGGATATCAAGAAAACAATTTAATTCCCTATCAATTATATGCCAAATTATAAATTCGTTAATATAATATAATTTTTGGATTCTGGACGTACGGACACACGCCGGACAGTGAGATATTAATTAATTACAAACGTTAATGCCAAAAACTAGACGAAAATCGATCAATTAGGACCCGAGAACTTCAAATTTTAATAAAATATGTCACCCCTTAGGTAGACTCGGTACTACTGTATACTGTACTGTGGAACAATAACAATGTGAATTTTTTGACTTTCTCTGCTCGCAACCCCCACTTGTGGGGCGTCAATGGATAGGTGCGGACGAGAGGGATATTATGAGACCAAAATTAGGGGGTAGTGTAGTGGAAATTTTTGAAAATAAACACGAAAAACCGTGTTTTTCGATGTTTTTTATATAAAAAATTAAATTTAGAATAAAATTAAATATATCGCGGTCGCGGACACGCACGCCAGCTGTCAATTTGGTGGTTGTGAATTATTTAAAATCAAAATATTGCCAAAAAACAATAGGGATATCAAGAAAACAATTTAATTCCCTATCAATTATATGCCAAATTATAAATTCGTTAATATAATATAATTTTTGGATTCTGGACGTACGGACACACGCCGGACAGTGAGATATTAATTAATTACAAACGTTAATGCCAAAAACTAGACGAAAATCGATCAATTAGGACCCGAGAACTTCAAATTTTAATAAAATATGTCACCCCTTAGGTAGACTCGGTACTACTGTATACTGTACTGTGGAACAATAACAATGTGAATTTTTTGACTTTCTCTGCTCGCAACCCCCACTTGTGGGGCGTCAATGGATAGGTGCGGACGAGAGGGATATTATGAGACCAAAATTAGGGGGTAGTGTAGTGGAAATTTTTGAAAATAAACACGAAAAACCGTGTTTTTCGATGTTTTTTATATAAAAAATTAAATTTAGAATAAAATTAAATATATCGCGGTCGCGGACACGCACGCCAGCTGTCAATTTGGTGGTTGTGAATTATTTAAAATCAAAATATTGCCAAAAAACAATAGGGATATCAAGAAAACAATTTAATTCCCTATCAATTATATGCCAAATTATAAATTCGTTAATATAATATAATTTTTGGATTCTGGACGTACGGACACACGCCGGACAGTGAGATATTAATTAATTACAAACGTTAATGCCAAAAACTAGACGAAAATCGATCAATTAGGACCCGAGAACTTCAAATTTTAATAAAATATGTCACCCCTTAGGTAGACTCGGTACTACTGTATACTGTACTGTGGAACAATAACAATGTGAATTTTTTGACTTTCTCTGCTCGCAACCCCCACTTGTGGGGCGTCAATGGATAGGTGCGGACGAGAGGGATATTATGAGACCAAAATTAGGGGGTAGTGTAGTGGAAATTTTTGAAAATAAACACGAAAAACCGTGTTTTTCGATGTTTTTTATATAAAAAATTAAATTTAGAATAAAATTAAATATATCGCGGTCGCGGACACGCACGCCAGCTGTCAATTTGGTGGTTGTGAATTATTTAAAATCAAAATATTGCCAAAAAACAATAGGGATATCAAGAAAACAATTTAATTCCCTATCAATTATATGCCAAATTATAAATTCGTTAATATAATATAATTTTTGGATTCTGGACGTACGGACACACGCCGGACAGTGAGATATTAATTAATTACAAACGTTAATGCCAAAAACTAGACGAAAATCGATCAATTAGGACCCGAGAACTTCAAATTTTAATAAAATATGTCACCCCTTAGGTAGACTCGGTACTACTGTATACTGTACTGTGGAACAATAACAATGTGAATTTTTTGACTTTCTCTGCTCGCAACCCCCACTTGTGGGGCGTCAATGGATAGGTGCGGACGAGAGGGATATTATGAGACCAAAATTAGGGGGTAGTGTAGTGGAAATTTTTGAAAATAAACACGAAAAACCGTGTTTTTCGATGTTTTTTATATAAAAAATTAAATTTAGAATAAAATTAAATATATCGCGGTCGCGGACACGCACGCCAGCTGTCAATTTGGTGGTTGTGAATTATTTAAAATCAAAATATTGCCAAAAAACAATAGGGATATCAAGAAAACAATTTAATTCCCTATCAATTATATGCCAAATTATAAATTCGTTAATATAATATAATTTTTGGATTCTGGACGTACGGACACACGCCGGACAGTGAGATATTAATTAATTACAAACGTTAATGCCAAAAACTAGACGAAAATCGATCAATTAGGACCCGAGAACTTCAAATTTTAATAAAATATGTCACCCCTTAGGTAGACTCGGTACTACTGTATACTGTACTGTGGAACAATAACAATGTGAATTTTTTGACTTTCTCTGCTCGCAACCCCCACTTGTGGGGCGTCAATGGATAGGTGCGGACGAGAGGGATATTATGAGACCAAAATTAGGGGGTAGTGTAGTGGAAATTTTTGAAAATAAACACGAAAAACCGTGTTTTTCGATGTTTTTTATATAAAAAATTAAATTTAGAATAAAATTAAATATATCGCGGTCGCGGACACGCACGCCAGCTGTCAATTTGGTGGTTGTGAATTATTTAAAATCAAAATATTGCCAAAAAACAATAGGGATATCAAGAAAACAATTTAATTCCCTATCAATTATATGCCAAATTATAAATTCGTTAATATAATATAATTTTTGGATTCTGGACGTACGGACACACGCCGGACAGTGAGATATTAATTAATTACAAACGTTAATGCCAAAAACTAGACGAAAATCGATCAATTAGGACCCGAGAACTTCAAATTTTAATAAAATATGTCACCCCTTAGGTAGACTCGGTACTACTGTATACTGTACTGTGGAACAATAACAATGTGAATTTTTTGACTTTCTCTGCTCGCAACCCCCACTTGTGGGGCGTCAATGGATAGGTGCGGACGAGAGGGATATTATGAGACCAAAATTAGGGGGTAGTGTAGTGGAAATTTTTGAAAATAAACACGAAAAACCGTGTTTTTCGATGTTTTTTATATAAAAAATTAAATTTAGAATAAAATTAAATATATCGCGGTCGCGGACACGCACGCCAGCTGTCAATTTGGTGGTTGTGAATTATTTAAAATCAAAATATTGCCAAAAAACAATAGGGATATCAAGAAAACAATTTAATTCCCTATCAATTATATGCCAAATTATAAATTCGTTAATATAATATAATTTTTGGATTCTGGACGTACGGACACACGCCGGACAGTGAGATATTAATTAATTACAAACGTTAATGCCAAAAACTAGACGAAAATCGATCAATTAGGACCCGAGAACTTCAAATTTTAATAAAATATGTCACCCCTTAGGTAGACTCGGTACTACTGTATACTGTACTGTGGAACAATAACAATGTGAATTTTTTGACTTTCTCTGCTCGCAACCCCCACTTGTGGGGCGTCAATGGATAGGTGCGGACGAGAGGGATATTATGAGACCAAAATTAGGGGGTAGTGTAGTGGAAATTTTTGAAAATAAACACGAAAAACCGTGTTTTTCGATGTTTTTTATATAAAAAATTAAATTTAGAATAAAATTAAATATATCGCGGTCGCGGACACGCACGCCAGCTGTCAATTTGGTGGTTGTGAATTATTTAAAATCAAAATATTGCCAAAAAACAATAGGGATATCAAGAAAACAATTTAATTCCCTATCAATTATATGCCAAATTATAAATTCGTTAATATAATATAATTTTTGGATTCTGGACGTACGGACACACGCCGGACAGTGAGATATTAATTAATTACAAACGTTAATGCCAAAAACTAGACGAAAATCGATCAATTAGGACCCGAGAACTTCAAATTTTAATAAAATATGTCACCCCTTAGGTAGACTCGGTACTACTGTATACTGTACTGTGGAACAATAACAATGTGAATTTTTTGACTTTCTCTGCTCGCAACCCCCACTTGTGGGGCGTCAATGGATAGGTGCGGACGAGAGGGATATTATGAGACCAAAATTAGGGGGTAGTGTAGTGGAAATTTTTGAAAATAAACACGAAAAACCGTGTTTTTCGATGTTTTTTATATAAAAAATTAAATTTAGAATAAAATTAAATATATCGCGGTCGCGGACACGCACGCCAGCTGTCAATTTGGTGGTTGTGAATTATTTAAAATCAAAATATTGCCAAAAAACAATAGGGATATCAAGAAAACAATTTAATTCCCTATCAATTATATGCCAAATTATAAATTCGTTAATATAATATAATTTTTGGATTCTGGACGTACGGACACACGCCGGACAGTGAGATATTAATTAATTACAAACGTTAATGCCAAAAACTAGACGAAAATCGATCAATTAGGACCCGAGAACTTCAAATTTTAATAAAATATGTCACCCCTTAGGTAGACTCGGTACTACTGTATACTGTACTGTGGAACAATAACAATGTGAATTTTTTGACTTTCTCTGCTCGCAACCCCCACTTGTGGGGCGTCAATGGATAGGTGCGGACGAGAGGGATATTATGAGACCAAAATTAGGGGGTAGTGTAGTGGAAATTTTTGAAAATAAACACGAAAAACCGTGTTTTTCGATGTTTTTTATATAAAAAATTAAATTTAGAATAAAATTAAATATATCGCGGTCGCGGACACGCACGCCAGCTGTCAATTTGGTGGTTGTGAATTATTTAAAATCAAAATATTGCCAAAAAACAATAGGGATATCAAGAAAACAATTTAATTCCCTATCAATTATATGCCAAATTATAAATTCGTTAATATAATATAATTTTTGGATTCTGGACGTACGGACACACGCCGGACAGTGAGATATTAATTAATTACAAACGTTAATGCCAAAAACTAGACGAAAATCGATCAATTAGGACCCGAGAACTTCAAATTTTAATAAAATATGTCACCCCTTAGGTAGACTCGGTACTACTGTATACTGTACTGTGGAACAATAACAATGTGAATTTTTTGACTTTCTCTGCTCGCAACCCCCACTTGTGGGGCGTCAATGGATAGGTGCGGACGAGAGGGATATTATGAGACCAAAATTAGGGGGTAGTGTAGTGGAAATTTTTGAAAATAAACACGAAAAACCGTGTTTTTCGATGTTTTTTATATAAAAAATTAAATTTAGAATAAAATTAAATATATCGCGGTCGCGGACACGCACGCCAGCTGTCAATTTGGTGGTTGTGAATTATTTAAAATCAAAATATTGCCAAAAAACAATAGGGATATCAAGAAAACAATTTAATTCCCTATCAATTATATGCCAAATTATAAATTCGTTAATATAATATAATTTTTGGATTCTGGACGTACGGACACACGCCGGACAGTGAGATATTAATTAATTACAAACGTTAATGCCAAAAACTAGACGAAAATCGATCAATTAGGACCCGAGAACTTCAAATTTTAATAAAATATGTCACCCCTTAGGTAGACTCGGTACTACTGTATACTGTACTGTGGAACAATAACAATGTGAATTTTTTGACTTTCTCTGCTCGCAACCCCCACTTGTGGGGCGTCAATGGATAGGTGCGGACGAGAGGGATATTATGAGACCAAAATTAGGGGGTAGTGTAGTGGAAATTTTTGAAAATAAACACGAAAAACCGTGTTTTTCGATGTTTTTTATATAAAAAATTAAATTTAGAATAAAATTAAATATATCGCGGTCGCGGACACGCACGCCAGCTGTCAATTTGGTGGTTGTGAATTATTTAAAATCAAAATATTGCCAAAAAACAATAGGGATATCAAGAAAACAATTTAATTCCCTATCAATTATATGCCAAATTATAAATTCGTTAATATAATATAATTTTTGGATTCTGGACGTACGGACACACGCCGGACAGTGAGATATTAATTAATTACAAACGTTAATGCCAAAAACTAGACGAAAATCGATCAATTAGGACCCGAGAACTTCAAATTTTAATAAAATATGTCACCCCTTAGGTAGACTCGGTACTACTGTATACTGTACTGTGGAACAATAACAATGTGAATTTTTTGACTTTCTCTGCTCGCAACCCCCACTTGTGGGGCGTCAATGGATAGGTGCGGACGAGAGGGATATTATGAGACCAAAATTAGGGGGTAGTGTAGTGGAAATTTTTGAAAATAAACACGAAAAACCGTGTTTTTCGATGTTTTTTATATATAAAAAATTAAATTTAGAATAAAATTAAATATATCGCGGTCGCGGACACGCACGCCAGCTGTCAATTTGGTGGTTGTGAATTATTTAAAATCAAAATATTGCCAAAAAACAATAGGGATATCAAGAAAACAATTTAATTCCCTATCAATTATATGCCAAATTATAAATTCGTTAATATAATATAATTTTTGGATTCTGGACGTACGGACACACGCCGGACAGTGAGATATTAATTAATTACAAACGTTAATGCCAAAAACTAGACGAAAATCGATCAATTAGGACCCGAGAACTTCAAATTTTAATAAAATATGTCACCCCTTAGGTAGACTCGGTACTACTGTATACTGTACTGTGGAACAATAACAATGTGAATTTTTTGACTTTCTCTGCTCGCAACCCCCACTTGTGGGGCGTCAATGGATAGGTGCGGACGAGAGGGATATTATGAGACCAAAATTAGGGGGTAGTGTAGTGGAAATTTTTGAAAATAAACACGAAAAACCGTGTTTTTCGATGTTTTTTATATAAAAAATTAAATTTAGAATAAAATTAAATATATCGCGGTCGCGGACACGCACGCCAGCTGTCAATTTGGTGGTTGTGAATTATTTAAAATCAAAATATTGCCAAAAAACAATAGGGATATCAAGAAAACAATTTAATTCCCTATCAATTATATGCCAAATTATAAATTCGTTAATATAATATAATTTTTGGATTCTGGACGTACGGACACACGCCGGACAGTGAGATATTAATTAATTACAAACGTTAATGCCAAAAACTAGACGAAAATCGATCAATTAGGACCCGAGAACTTCAAATTTTAATAAAATATGTCACCCCTTAGGTAGACTCGGTACTACTGTATACTGTACTGTGGAACAATAACAATGTGAATTTTTTGACTTTCTCTGCTCGCAACCCCCACTTGTGGGGCGTCAATGGATAGGTGCGGACGAGAGGGATATTATGAGACCAAAATTAGGGGGTAGTGTAGTGGAAATTTTTGAAAATAAACACGAAAAACCGTGTTTTTCGATGTTTTTTATATAAAAAATTAAATTTAGAATAAAATTAAATATATCGCGGTCGCGGACACGCACGCCAGCTGTCAATTTGGTGGTTGTGAATTATTTAAAATCAAAATATTGCCAAAAAACAATAGGGATATCAAGAAAACAATTTAATTCCCTATCAATTATATGCCAAATTATAAATTCGTTAATATAATATAATTTTTGGATTCTGGACGTACGGACACACGCCGGACAGTGAGATATTAATTAATTACAAACGTTAATGCCAAAAACTAGACGAAAATCGATCAATTAGGACCCGAGAACTTCAAATTTTAATAAAATATGTCACCCCTTAGGTAGACTCGGTACTACTGTATACTGTACTGTGGAACAATAACAATGTGAATTTTTTGACTTTCTCTGCTCGCAACCCCCACTTGTGGGGCGTCAATGGATAGGTGCGGACGAGAGGGATATTATGAGACCAAAATTAGGGGGTAGTGTAGTGGAAATTTTTGAAAATAAACACGAAAAACCGTGTTTTTCGATGTTTTT
>CAKXYV010000002.1:0-10000 GCA_935421205.1 Xylocampa areola | reverse complement strand
CCTAACCTAACCTAACCTAACCTAACCTAACCTAACCTAACCTAACCTAACCTAACCTAACCTAACCTAACCTAACCTAACCTAACCTAACCTAACCTAACCTAACCTAACCTAACCTAACCTAACCTAACCTAACCTAACCTAACCTAACCTAACCTAACCTAACCTAACCTAACCTAACCTAACCTAACCTAACCTAACCTAACCTAACCTAACCTAACCTAACCTAACCTAACCTAACCTAACCTAACCTAACCTAACCTAACCTAACCTAACCTAACCTAACCTAACCTAACCTAACCTAACCTAACCTAACCTAACCTAACCTAACCTAACCTAACCTAACCTAACCTAACCTAACCTAACCTAACCTAACCTAACCTAACCTAACCTAACCTAACCTAACCTAACCTAACCTAACCTAACCTAACCTAACCTAACCTAACCTAACCTAACCTAACCTAACCTAACCTAACCTAACCTAACCTAACCTAACCTAACCTAACCTAACCTAACCTAACCTAACCTAACCTAACCTAACCTAACCTAACCTAACCTAACCTAACCTAACCTAACCTAACCTAACCTAACCTAACCTAACCTAACCTAACCTAACCTAACCTAACCTAACCTAACCTAACCTAACCTAACCTAACCTAACCTAACCTAACCTAACCTAACCTAACCTAACCTAACCTAACCTAACCTAACCTAACCTAACCTAACCTAACCTAACCTAACCTAACCTAACCTAACCTAACCTAACCTAACCTAACCTAACCTAACCTAACCTAACCTAACCTAACCTAACCTAACCTAACCTAACCTAACCTAACCTAACCTAACCTAACCTAACCTAACCTAACCTAACCTAACCTAACCTAACCTAACCTAACCTAACCTAACCTAACCTAACCTAACCTAACCTAACCTAACCTAACCTAACCTAACCTAACCTAACCTAACCTAACCTAACCTAACCTAACCTAACCTAACCTAACCTAACCTAACCTAACCTAACCTAACCTAACCTAACCTAACCTAACCTAACCTAACCTAACCTAACCTAACCTAACCTAACCTAACCTAACCTAACCTAACCTAACCTAACCTAACCTAACCTAACCTAACCTAACCTAACCTAACCTAACCTAACCTAACCTAACCTAACCTAACCTAACCTAACCTAACCTAACCTAACCTAACCTAACCTAACCTAACCTAACCTAACCTAACCTAACCTAACCTAACCTAACCTAACCTAACCTAACCTAACCTAACCTAACCTAACCTAACCTAACCTAACCTAACCTAACCTAACCTAACCTAACCTAACCTAACCTAACCTAACCTAACCTAACCTAACCTAACCTAACCTAACCTAACCTAACCTAACCTAACCTAACCTAACCTAACCTAACCTAACCTAACCTAACCTAACCTAACCTAACCTAACCTAACCTAACCTAACCTAACCTAACCTAACCTAACCTAACCTAACCTAACCTAACCTAACCTAACCTAACCTAACCTAACCTAACCTAACCTAACCTAACCTAACCTAACCTAACCTAACCTAACCTAACCTAACCTAACCTAACCTAACCTAACCTAACCTAACCTAACCTAACCTAACCTAACCTAACCTAACCTAACCTAACCTAACCTAACCTAACCTAACCTAACCTAACCTAACCTAACCTAACCTAACCTAACCTAACCTAACCTAACCTAACCTAACCTAACCTAACCTAACCTAACCTAACCTAACCTAACCTAACCTAACCTAACCTAACCTAACCTAACCTAACCTAACCTAACCTAACCTAACCTAACCTAACCTAACCTAACCTAACCTAACCTAACCTAACCTAACCTAACCTAACCTAACCTAACCTAACCTAACCTAACCTAACCTAACCTAACCTAACCTAACCTAACCTAACCTAACCTAACCTAACCTAACCTAACCTAACCTAACCTAACCTAACCTAACCTAACCTAACCTAACCTAACCTAACCTAACCTAACCTAACCTAACCTAACCTAACCTAACCTAACCTAACCTAACCTAACCTAACCTAACCTAACCTAACCTAACCTAACCTAACCTAACCTAACCTAACCTAACCTAACCTAACCTAACCTAACCTAACCTAACCTAACCTAACCTAACCTAACCTAACCTAACCTAACCTAACCTAACCTAACCTAACCTAACCTAACCTAACCTAACCTAACCTAACCTAACCTAACCTAACCTAACCTAACCTAACCTAACCTAACCTAACCTAACCTAACCTAACCTAACCTAACCTAACCTAACCTAACCTAACCTAACCTAACCTAACCTAACCTAACCTAACCTAACCTAACCTAACCTAACCTAACCTAACCTAACCTAACCTAACCTAACCTAACCTAACCTAACCTAACCTAACCTAACCTAACCTAACCTAACCTAACCTAACCTAACCTAACCTAACCTAACCTAACCTAACCTAACCTAACCTAACCTAACCTAACCTAACCTAACCTAACCTAACCTAACCTAACCTAACCTAACCTAACCTAACCTAACCTAACCTAACCTAACCTAACCTAACCTAACCTAACCTAACCTAACCTAACCTAACCTAACCTAACCTAACCTAACCTAACCTAACCTAACCTAACCTAACCTAACCTAACCTAACCTAACCTAACCTAACCTAACCTAACCTAACCTAACCTAACCTAACCTAACCTAACCTAACCTAACCTAACCTAACCTAACCTAACCTAACCTAACCTAACCTAACCTAACCTAACCTAACCTAACCTAACCTAACCTAACCTAACCTAACCTAACCTAACCTAACCTAACCTAACCTAACCTAACCTAACCTAACCTAACCTAACCTAACCTAACCTAACCTAACCTAACCTAACCTAACCTAACCTAACCTAACCTAACCTAACCTAACCTAACCTAACCTAACCTAACCTAACCTAACCTAACCTAACCTAACCTAACCTAACCTAACCTAACCTAACCTAACCTAACCTAACCTAACCTAACCTAACCTAACCTAACCTAACCTAACCTAACCTAACCTAACCTAACCTAACCTAACCTAACCTAACCTAACCTAACCTAACCTAACCTAACCTAACCTAACCTAACCTAACCTAACCTAACCTAACCTAACCTAACCTAACCTAACCTAACCTAACCTAACCTAACCTAACCTAACCTAACCTAACCTAACCTAACCTAACCTAACCTAACCTAACCTAACCTAACCTAACCTAACCTAACCTAACCTAACCTAACCTAACCTAACCTAACCTAACCTAACCTAACCTAACCTAACCTAACCTAACCTAACCTAACCTAACCTAACCTAACCTAACCTAACCTAACCTAACCTAACCTAACCTAACCTAACCTAACCTAACCTAACCTAACCTAACCTAACCTAACCTAACCTAACCTAACCTAACCTAACCTAACCTAACCTAACCTAACCTAACCTAACCTAACCTAACCTAACCTAACCTAACCTAACCTAACCTAACCTAACCTAACCTAACCTAACCTAACCTAACCTAACCTAACCTAACCTAACCTAACCTAACCTAACCTAACCTAACCTAACCTAACCTAACCTAACCTAACCTAACCTAACCTAACCTAACCTAACCTAACCTAACCTAACCTAACCTAACCTAACCTAACCTAACCTAACCTAACCTAACCTAACCTAACCTAACCTAACCTAACCTAACCTAACCTAACCTAACCTAACCTAACCTAACCTAACCTAACCTAACCTAACCTAACCTAACCTAACCTAACCTAACCTAACCTAACCTAACCTAACCTAACCTAACCTAACCTAACCTAACCTAACCTAACCTAACCTAACCTAACCTAACCTAACCTAACCTAACCTAACCTAACCTAACCTAACCTAACCTAACCTAACCTAACCTAACCTAACCTAACCTAACCTAACCTAACCTAACCTAACCTAACCTAACCTAACCTAACCTAACCTAACCTAACCTAACCTAACCTAACCTAACCTAACCTAACCTAACCTAACCTAACCTAACCTAACCTAACCTAACCTAACCTAACCTAACCTAACCTAACCTAACCTAACCTAACCTAACCTAACCTAACCTAACCTAACCTAACCTAACCTAACCTAACCTAACCTAACCTAACCTAACCTAACCTAACCTAACCTAACCTAACCTAACCTAACCTAACCTAACCTAACCTAACCTAACCTAACCTAACCTAACCTAACCTAACCTAACCTAACCTAACCTAACCTAACCTAACCTAACCTAACCTAACCTAACCTAACCTAACCTAACCTAACCTAACCTAACCTAACCTAACCTAACCTAACCTAACCTAACCTAACCTAACCTAACCTAACCTAACCTAACCTAACCTAACCTAACCTAACCTAACCTAACCTAACCTAACCTAACCTAACCTAACCTAACCTAACCTAACCTAACCTAACCTAACCTAACCTAACCTAACCTAACCTAACCTAACCTAACCTAACCTAACCTAACCTAACCTAACCTAACCTAACCTAACCTAACCTAACCTAACCTAACCTAACCTAACCTAACCTAACCTAACCTAACCTAACCTAACCTAACCTAACCTAACCTAACCTAACCTAACCTAACCTAACCTAACCTAACCTAACCTAACCTAACCTAACCTAACCTAACCTAACCTAACCTAACCTAACCTAACCTAACCTAACCTAACCTAACCTAACCTAACCTAACCTAACCTAACCTTTTTTTTTTTTTTTTTTTTTTTTTTTTCCGTGAGGAGAGGAAAATCCATTATGGACGCCTCCCAGCCCGTACTGGTAGGCAGTGTCCGACTCACACGGACTAAAAACCTCTCCTCCTTCTTTACTCACTATTGCATCTGTCTGGGACTTTGTTGTATTACATCAGACAGCTGCTGAGTTGTGCCTGTGGTAGCCTGTGCTCTCTTTTGGGCTTCTTCTTCTCTTTCAGTTCGTTCTTTTTGTTTCATTATGGAAGTAATGTAGGCTTTTATTTTTTCCCAAAATTCTTCGCTTCTTATCATTACTTTAGCTATATTTTCTGTTGTTATTTCTATACCTAGATCCTTTTCCAAGGTATCTTTTTCTGTTACAAATTTCTGGCACTCGAAAATCGTGTGTTCGGCTGTGTCTATGGCCGGACAGTACCAACAAGTGTCTGTCGAGGACTTGCCAATTCTTTTTCTGAATGAATTGAAAACGCCATGTCCTGACAGACATTGTGATACGTAGTAATCAACGGACCCATGTTTTCGCTCACACCAAGTCTTGACAAACGGTATGACTTTTTTAGTCCATAGACCTTTTTCTGAGGTATCCCAACTATGTTGCCATTTGGCAAAGGTCTGTTCTCTGAGGGCCAATTTCGTCTTCTCGTTTCTTTCCGAGTGCTTGTACAGTTGGCATATTTCCTCTATTCTCAGGCAAATCGGTATGATGCCAGAAATTGCCATCGATGCTTCATATGACACCGTCTTGTACAGGCACGCAACTCTAATAGCTGCAAGCCTATGGCAACTCTCCAATTCTTTTCTGGCTTTCGCGTACTTAATCCCCCGTTCCCAGACTGGTGCCGCGTAACAGATAATGGATTGGATCACTCCCGCTATGAGCTTGCGCTTGATTGATTTTGGTCCGTCTATCCGTGGCATTAGTCGACCAATGGCCTGGCATCGAGACGCTGCTTTAGCTGCCGTTGCCTGTATGTGAGGCAGGAAGTTGAGCGATTTATCAAGCAGAACCCCTAAGCACTTCACAGTACTAGTCGGTTTTATCCTTTTACCTTGTACCGTGAAGTGCACAGGGATGTGCTTTCTTCTGCCACTGACGACCAATGCTTCCGTCTTTTCTGGGACAAGCTGTAACCCGCGGCTCTCCATCCACTCGCTTATTTGGTATACAGCCTGGTTGCCTCTCGCCATTAGAGTTTCCTCATGTTTCGCCCATATAACGATTGTCAAGTCGTCTGCAAACCCAATGGATTTTACCCCTGGCGGCAGTTCGAGCCTCAGTACTCCGTCATACATTATATTCCATAATAATGAGGCCAGAACTGAGCCTTGTGGTACACCTCTCTTTGTTTCAATTATTTCTTTTCCATCTTTATGCTCAATCTCGATAAACCTATCCGTCAGATATGAGCGAATGATTTGGATGAGGTATGGTTCGATTTTTAGCAAGATAAGTTCGTTGATGATGTTGTTCCACCTCGCCGAGTTAAAGGCGTTCTTGACATCCAGAGCGATGACAGCGCTGAACTTGCGCGTGCGCCAAGTACCACTCCGGGCCCGATCTATGGTCTCACAGAGAGACATTAGTGCATCCACAGTGGATCTTGCTCTCCTAAATCCAAACTGGGTTTCAGCAAGGTCTCCTTTTAGCTTCAAGTCCGCTGTCAGTCTCTCCGCGATTAACCTCTCAAAAACTTTTCCTACATGGCTAAGTAGGCAAATTGGTCTAAAGGAATTTGGGCTAGAGAGATGCTCCTTGCCCGGTTTCTTAAGGAGAACCAGTTTTGCGCGTTTCCATATCTTAGGGAAAACCCCAGAAGTGAGACAGGCATTCATGAGGTCTAAGATCTCCTCTGGGTGTGCTTCTCCATACGTCTTGACCGCCACGACTGGAATGCAGTCTGGTCCTGGCGCTTTCCCCAATTTAAGGCGCGAAAGAGCTTGTTCCAAGTCCTTAAGTGTCCAACGCTGTGGCTTATCTTGTACTTCTGGAATTTTTACTGGTGGTTCCTCGTCACTGGGAAAGAGTGTGGTGACTACTTCGCGTACCATTTCGAAGTTGAGGGAGTCAACTACAGGTGGTGATTGTAAACGTTTAGTGACAATCTGGTAACCTTTCCCCCAGGGGTCATTGTCTAGCTGGATTAGCGTCTCTTTCCAGGCTTCACACTTAGACTTGTAAATTGCCAGGCCAAGCTGTTTTCGGGCTTCCGATAACGTATCGGCGCATAGATTTAAAGCATGTGCAGGTGCTTTTTTTAGTGCTCTTCGGGCTCTTAAACAGTTTTCCCTCAGGGATGTTATTTCTGAGGACCACCAGTATACTTCTCTGGGGCCCTTTGGTGTTGTTCTTTTTGGCATTGCGAGGTCGCAGCATTTGGTTAGCGCAGATATGAAACCGATAGCATATGTGTCTGGGTCATAAGGTAAAGAGTCAATCTTAATCATCGCAGCACAGTCAGCAAAAACGTCTTTCGCAAACTTACGGGCCACCCAACCTTTTTTATTTGCTCTCCTTGGCAGTCTCGCATCAAGGTCGAGACAGAAGGAGATATAGCGGTGATCGCTTAAGGTTTCCCAAGTTTGGACTCTCCATTCCTTGAGTGAGCTATATGCGTTGTCATCCGCCAGTGTGATGTCTAATATAGACTCTGACATGCCTCTCACAAACGTTGGTTTGTGGCCGATATTGCATGCCACCAAGTTACAAGTTGCCATCATTTCAGCAACCAGACGGCCTCTCCAATCCTGTTGCAGTGCACCCCATTCTGCCGATTTCGCGTTAAAATCCCCTGCCACGACTTTGGGATGACGGCAACCTACAACATGGCTAGTGAGATGCAGTAAGTCCAGCTCAAATTTTTGTGGTGCTGCATTTGGAGAAAAGTAGCAGCTAAATACAGCGTACGTACCAACTCTGGCGTACACAAAACCCTCCTCCCGTCCAAGCAGTTCGAAGTCAACCTAACCTAACCTAACCTAACCTAACCTAACCTAACCTAACCTAACCTAACCTAACCTAACCTAACCTAACCTAACCTAACCTAACCTAACCTAACCTAACCTAACCTAACCTAACCTAACCTAACCTAACCTAACCTAACCTAACCTAACCTAACCTAACCTAACCTAACCTAACCTAACCTAACCTAACCTAACCTAACCTAACCTAACCTAACCTAACCTAACCTAACCTAACCTAACCTAACCTAACCTAACCTAACCTAACCTAACCTAACCTAACCTAACCTAACCTAACCTAACCTAACCTAACCTAACCTAACCTAACCTAACCTAACCTAACCTAACCTAACCTAACCTAACCTAACCTAACCTAACCTAACCTAACCTAACCTAACCTAACCTAACCTAACCTAACCTAACCTAACCTAACCTAACCTAACCTAACCTAACCTAACCTAACCTAACCTAACCTAACCTAACCTAACCTAACCTAACCTAACCTAACCTAACCTAACCTAACCTAACCTAACCTAACCTAACCTAACCTAACCTAACCTAACCTAACCTAACCTAACCTAACCTAACCTAACCTAACCTAACCTAACCTAACCTAACCTAACCTAACCTAACCTAACCTAACCTAACCTAACCTAACCTAACCTAACCTAACCTAACCTAACCTAACCTAACCTAACCTAACCTAACCTAACCTAACCTAACCTAACCTAACCTAACCTAACCTAACCTAACCTAACCTAACCTAACCTAACCTAACCTAACCTAACCTAACCTAACCTAACCTAACCTAACCTAACCTAACCTAACCTAACCTAACCTAACCTAACCTAACCTAACCTAACCTAACCTAACCTAACCTAACCTAACCTAACCTAACCTAACCTAACCTAACCTAACCTAACCTAACCTAACCTAACCTAACCTAACCTAACCTAACCTAACCTAACCTAACCTAACCTAACCTAACCTAACCTAACCTAACCTAACCTAACCTAACCTAACCTAACCTAACCTAACCTAACCTAACCTAACCTAACCTAACCTAACCTAACCTAACCTAACCTAACCTAACCTAACCTAACCTAACCTAACCTAACCTAACCTAACCTAACCTAACCTAACCTAACCTAACCTAACCTAACCTAACCTAACCTAACCTAACCTAACCTAACCTAACCTAACCTAACCTAACCTAACCTAACCTAACCTAACCTAACCTAACCTAACCTAACCTAACCTAACCTAACCTAACCTAACCTAACCTAACCTAACCTAACCTAACCTAACCTAACCTAACCTAACCTAACCTAACCTAACCTAACCTAACCTAACCTAACCTAACCTAACCTAACCTAACCTAACCTAACCTAACCTAACCTAACCTAACCTAACCTAACCTAACCTAACCTAACCTAACCTAACCTAACCTAACCTAACCTAACCTAACCTAACCTAACCTAACCTAACCTAACCTAACCTAACCTAACCTAACCTAACCTAACCTAACCTAACCTAACCTAACCTAACCTAACCTAACCGAACGCTGCTCTGATGTCCAGCGAGATTGCTATGACCAACTGTTTGGTGTTTTTGGCCTTGCGTACATGTTCTAGGGCAGTGTAAATGGCTTGTGTCGTATTTTTCTGCTCGCGGAACCCAAACTGGTTGGGGTTAAGTTTGTCACCTACTTCGGCATGATGGACAACTCTTTTGATGAACAGTTTTTCCAATAGTTTCCCGAACACCGGTATGAGACCAATGGGGCGGAAGGATTTTAAGTTGGCTTGGTCAACCTTGCCCGGTTTGGGTATTATTTTCACATACGCCTCTTTCCATCTACGAGGGAAATACTGTAAGCTGAGGCATCTATTCATGATAGCAGTAATTAAATCGGGGTAATGGTTGGCAAATTGCAGACAGATGTCAGAGGTCAGATTGTCTAAGCCAGGTGCTTTGTTCGGATTCATGTCCTTAAGCTGTTCCAGTATCTCTTCTTCTGTGAATGGATGGTCATCTGCGGTGTTAATAATGGGGTTGTTGTAGTGTGTTCGTAGCTGGAGCTGTTTTGGCAGTTGATCAGGGGTATCGTCAGGGTAGAAGTGATTGAGTAGTGCAGTGGCCGTCTCCTCTCCATCAGTGGTGAATTTATCACCTACTTTCAATGTGATGGGAGGTCTTCTCGATCTCCAGCGG
>OW285199.1:26990000-27003092 GCA_935421205.1 Xylocampa areola | reverse complement strand
ACGTACTAAATTGACTTTGTTTTGTTTGTACAAAAAGGGAATTTCTCCCTTTAAACCGTTGACATTGACTGATTGGCGTTGATTTGCATTATTGCAATAACATTTAGATTAATTTAGGCTAGGTATACACTTTACATTTATTTTACAATTTTAGTGTTAATATTAGTTTATTTAAACTTTTATATTCTCTAATTATATATCTTGTGATTTTGTGACTTTGCGTATCTCCCCTTCATTATATCACCATGAGTAACCCCACTTCGAAACCATCGCCAAAGTACCCTGCAAGCAGGAGAAGCTTAAGTGGGGCTCTAAAGTGCTCGTCTTGGCTCCAGGAAGCCATGCATTACAGTAAGAAAGCCAAAACGGCCCTAAATGAAGCCAAGAATTTAAAGGGAGACCTAAAAGTGCTGAATTTTGACATGATTGACAGGTTGACTTCGTTGGTTGGTGATATGGAGAAACATTTTGAACAAATAGGGGGTGGGGAAAAGACGAGTAAGTTAGGAGAAACAGTTGACTCCATATCTGAGACTGTTACTACAAATAAGGTATTTTTGCAAAGTATGGGAGAAAACCTCGAACAGAGGTTTAAGGAATTAGAGAGTAATTTAATAGAAAGAATAGAAGAGGGTGTTGAAATGATAAACACAACCACTTCTATGGCAAAGGAACGCCAAACGGAGGAAACCTGTACGCTAGTAACACAGGTGGTGAATAAAAGTACTATACAAATTGAAAACTTTGTGGATGGCTCGTTCGATGCTCTCCTCACATCTGCACATGAGGACAGAGAGATTGTGGGAGAAATACGAGAAATAAAAACTGCAGTGGAGGGTCTCCAGATACGGGATCTCATGTCTGGAGTTTCTCCCTCGTACGCAGATGCAGTAAGGCAACCAAAAACACCATGGGAGCATAAGCCAACACACTCCCTCATCATCTCTTCCACTGAGGGCACGGACACTTCAGGTGAAGTGGTCGAACACATCAAAGGAGCGCTGGACGCCAAGAAAAGCGGAATTCGGGTGGAGAAGCTGAGGAAAATACGGGATGGGAAGGTCATCCTCAGCTGCTCCACCAGAACGGAGCTGGGTAAGGTAGAGGCTCAATTGAAAAAGAACGCGAATATCGTCTTCGAGGAGGCGAAAAATAAAAGCCCGTTGGTAATACTTAAGAATGTATTGTCCTACAACACCAATGAGGACATTAAGGCCGCCTTACATAAGCAAAATGACAACTTATTGGGGGACCTTACGATTGACATAAGCCAAGCTGAGGTCATGTATAGACGCAGGGCTCGAAATCAACATGAGTGCCATCTGGTGCTCAGAGTGACGCCCGCACTATACCAGAGGCTACTGTCAGTCGGCAGAGTATATATAGACCTTCAACGCGTCCGTGTGGAAGATCAGTCACCTTTAGTGCAGTGCACTAAATGCCTCGCATATGGACACGGGCGCAAAATATGCACAGAGGCCGTAGACTTCTGCTATTATTGCGGAGGCCCCCATCTAAAGGCAGAGTGCGAGCAATTCCAGGCGGCCCAAGCACCGACGTGCAAAAATTGTGTAAAGGCAAAGTTAAATGATACCGCTCACAGCGTCTACAGCGATCAGTGTCCTGTTCGAAAAAAGTGGGACGCGCTAGCGAGGACGGCTGTAGCTTATTGCTGAAGTCGCCGCTGGCGTCCCACATAACAACGTCACCGAACCGAGCACACCTGACGTCCATCCACATTCTATAATAGGGCACATATTAAAACAGAAACATCAAAACTTTAGGAAACTAGGCAACAAAAATTTCGATATGAAAATATTAAATAAAAAGGCCTTTCAAAATACTATAATACTTACACATTTAACTAAATTTGCAGATCCAATGAATTGGACGAACTTTCGTTTGAAAGCAAGCCAATCAAAGTGCAGGTTGGTCAATGTCAGCGGTTTGATAAGTCTTAGGTATAAACTAATATATGATGGGTATTAGAAACTATGCTTGTTTTATATTTTGATATAAATATATAAAAAGCATAATAAGAAAATAGTATAGTAATAGTTGAATGTAACGCTAAATAAAAAAGCCATAAAATATTGTTAGTGTTAAGTATTGTATTGAGAAACTGTATTAGGAACTGTTAAGCAAAACATATAAATGTATAAGTAAAATAGTGCATACCATGTATGTATGATACATGTACATACACTATGTAATGTAGAAGGTAAGTAACTATAAGATACTAAATAACAGAAAAAAGCAGCAAAATAATATAAAATGAAAAGAAAAAACAAAGTATACAAAAAGAAAAATAAAAATTAGAAAAATAAAAAACAAAGTATACAAAAAACAAAACAAAACATCAAAAAAAAAAAAAAAAAAAAAAAAAAAACAAAATATATATATATATATAAGATAATCTATAATTTTAAGATAGTCTCCTAGGAAATAGAATAGTAAGAAAATAAATTGTCATAATATATGTTAATGTATATATGTGATCCCTTTAAATAAGACAGAAATGATTCGATAACAAATTGTTTAAGTTAATCAGGATATAAACATGTAATAATAAAAGTACATGAAGTAAGTAAGGTGTAACAATATAAAGACATCAATAAACCATATATGTTAAGAACGGTACTGTAATAAAAAGTAGCCATAAATGTAAAGATTATTATCTGAAATAAAACCGTGTTGCGAAATTATTCATCCACCAAAGGGCCCCGATTATGTTGGGGGAGAAAACGCGGTCCGGACCTAGGTCCGGGCATTTAAAAAAAAAAAAAAAAAAAAAAAAAAAACCTAACCTAACCTAACCTAACCTAACCTAACCTAACCTAACCTAACCTAACCTAACCTAACCTAACCTAACCTAACCTAACCTAACCTAACCTAACCTAACCTAACCTAACCTAACCTAACCTAACCTAACCTAACCTAACCTAACCTAACCTAACCTAACCTAACCTAACCTAACCTAACCTAACCTAACCTAACCTAACCTAACCTAACCTAACCTAACCTAACCTAACCTAACCTAACCTAACCTAACCTAACCTAACCTAACCTAACCTAACCTAACCTAACCTAACCTAACCTAACCTAACCTAACCTAACCTAACCTAACCTAACCTAACCTAACCTAACCTAACCTAACCTAACCTAACCTAACCTAACCTAACCTAACCTAACCTAACCTAACCTAACCTAACCTAACCTAACCTAACCTAACCTAACCTAACCTAACCTAACCTAACCTAACCTAACCTAACCTAACCTAACCTAACCTAACCTAACCTAACCTAACCTAACCTAACCTAACCTAACCTAACCTAACCTAACCTAACCTAACCTAACCTAACCTAACCTAACCTAACCTAACCTAACCTAACCTAACCTAACCTAACCTAACCTAACCTAACCTAACCTAACCTAACCTAACCTAACCTAACCTAACCTAACCTAACCTAACCTAACCTAACCTAACCTAACCTAACCTAACCTAACCTAACCTAACCTAACCTAACCTAACCTAACCTAACCTAACCTAACCTAACCTAACCTAACCTAACCTAACCTAACCTAACCTAACCTAACCTAACCTAACCTAACCTAACCTAACCTAACCTAACCTAACCTAACCTAACCTAACCTAACCTAACCTAACCTAACCTAACCTAACCTAACCTAACCTAACCTAACCTAACCTAACCTAACCTAACCTAACCTAACCTAACCTAACCTAACCTAACCTAACCTAACCTAACCTAACCTAACCTAACCTAACCTAACCTAACCTAACCTAACCTAACCTAACCTAACCTAACCTAACCTAACCTAACCTAACCTAACCTAACCTAACCTAACCTAACCTAACCTAACCTAACCTAACCTAACCTAACCTAACCTAACCTAACCTAACCTAACCTAACCTAACCTAACCTAACCTAACCTAACCTAACCTAACCTAACCTAACCTAACCTAACCTAACCTAACCTAACCTAACCTAACCTAACCTAACCTAACCTAACCTAACCTAACCTAACCTAACCTAACCTAACCTAACCTAACCTAACCTAACCTAACCTAACCTAACCTAACCTAACCTAACCTAACCTAACCTAACCTAACCTAACCTAACCTAACCTAACCTAACCTAACCTAACCTAACCTAACCTAACCTAACCTAACCTAACCTAACCTAACCTAACCTAACCTAACCTAACCTAACCTAACCTAACCTAACCTAACCTAACCTAACCTAACCTAACCTAACCTAACCTAACCTAACCTAACCTAACCTAACCTAACCTAACCTAACCTAACCTAACCTAACCTAACCTAACCTAACCTAACCTAACCTAACCTAACCTAACCTAACCTAACCTAACCTAACCTAACCTAACCTAACCTAACCTAACCTAACCTAACCTAACCTAACCTAACCTAACCTAACCTAACCTAACCTAACCTAACCTAACCTAACCTAACCTAACCTAACCTAACCTAACCTAACCTAACCTAACCTAACCTAACCTAACCTAACCTAACCTAACCTAACCTAACCTAACCTAACCTAACCTAACCTAACCTAACCTAACCTAACCTAACCTAACCTAACCTAACCTAACCTAACCTAACCTAACCTAACCTAACCTAACCTAACCTAACCTAACCTAACCTAACCTAACCTAACCTAACCTAACCTAACCTAACCTAACCTAACCTAACCTAACCTAACCTAACCTAACCTAACCTAACCTAACCTAACCTAACCTAACCTAACCTAACCTAACCTAACCTAACCTAACCTAACCTAACCTAACCTAACCTAACCTAACCTAACCTAACCTAACCTAACCTAACCTAACCTAACCTAACCTAACCTAACCTAACCTAACCTAACCTAACCTAACCTAACCTAACCTAACCTAACCTAACCTAACCTAACCTAACCTAACCTAACCTAACCTAACCTAACCTAACCTAACCTAACCTAACCTAACCTAACCTAACCTAACCTAACCTAACCTAACCTAACCTAACCTAACCTAACCTAACCTAACCTAACCTAACCTAACCTAACCTAACCTAACCTAACCTAACCTAACCTAACCTAACCTAACCTAACCTAACCTAACCTAACCTAACCTAACCTAACCTAACCTAACCTAACCTAACCTAACCTAACCTAACCTAACCTAACCTAACCTAACCTAACCTAACCTAACCTAACCTAACCTAACCTAACCTAACCTAACCTAACCTAACCTAACCTAACCTAACCTAACCTAACCTAACCTAACCTAACCTAACCTAACCTAACCTAACCTAACCTAACCTAACCTAACCTAACCTAACCTAACCTAACCTAACCTAACCTAACCTAACCTAACCTAACCTAACCTAACCTAACCTAACCTAACCTAACCTAACCTAACCTAACCTAACCTAACCTAACCTAACCTAACCTAACCTAACCTAACCTAACCTAACCTAACCTAACCTAACCTAACCTAACCTAACCTAACCTAACCTAACCTAACCTAACCTAACCTAACCTAACCTAACCTAACCTAACCTAACCTAACCTAACCTAACCTAACCTAACCTAACCTAACCTAACCTAACCTAACCTAACCTAACCTAACCTAACCTAACCTAACCTAACCTAACCTAACCTAACCTAACCTAACCTAACCTAACCTAACCTAACCTAACCTAACCTAACCTAACCTAACCTAACCTAACCTAACCTAACCTAACCTAACCTAACCTAACCTAACCTAACCTAACCTAACCTAACCTAACCTAACCTAACCTAACCTAACCTAACCTAACCTAACCTAACCTAACCTAACCTAACCTAACCTAACCTAACCTAACCTAACCTAACCTAACCTAACCTAACCTAACCTAACCTAACCTAACCTAACCTAACCTAACCTAACCTAACCTAACCTAACCTAACCTAACCTAACCTAACCTAACCTAACCTAACCTAACCTAACCTAACCTAACCTAACCTAACCTAACCTAACCTAACCTAACCTAACCTAACCTAACCTAACCTAACCTAACCTAACCTAACCTAACCTAACCTAACCTAACCTAACCTAACCTAACCTAACCTAACCTAACCTAACCTAACCTAACCTAACCTAACCTAACCTAACCTAACCTAACCTAACCTAACCTAACCTAACCTAACCTAACCTAACCTAACCTAACCTAACCTAACCTAACCTAACCTAACCTAACCTAACCTAACCTAACCTAACCTAACCTAACCTAACCTAACCTAACCTAACCTAACCTAACCTAACCTAACCTAACCTAACCTAACCTAACCTAACCTAACCTAACCTAACCTAACCTAACCTAACCTAACCTAACCTAACCTAACCTAACCTAACCTAACCTAACCTAACCTAACCTAACCTAACCTAACCTAACCTAACCTAACCTAACCTAACCTAACCTAACCTAACCTAACCTAACCTAACCTAACCTAACCTAACCTAACCTAACCTAACCTAACCTAACCTAACCTAACCTAACCTAACCTAACCTAACCTAACCTAACCTAACCTAACCTAACCTAACCTAACCTAACCTAACCTAACCTAACCTAACCTAACCTAACCTAACCTAACCTAACCTAACCTAACCTAACCTAACCTAACCTAACCTAACCTAACCTAACCTAACCTAACCTAACCTAACCTAACCTAACCTAACCTAACCTAACCTAACCTAACCTAACCTAACCTAACCTAACCTAACCTAACCTAACCTAACCTAACCTAACCTAACCTAACCTAACCTAACCTAACCTAACCTAACCTAACCTAACCTAACCTAACCTAACCTAACCTAACCTAACCTAACCTAACCTAACCTAACCTAACCTAACCTAACCTAACCTAACCTAACCTAACCTAACCTAACCTAACCTAACCTAACCTAACCTAACCTAACCTAACCTAACCTAACCTAACCTAACCTAACCTAACCTAACCTAACCTAACCTAACCTAACCTAACCTAACCTAACCTAACCTAACCTAACCTAACCTAACCTAACCTAACCTAACCTAACCTAACCTAACCTAACCTAACCTAACCTAACCTAACCTAACCTAACCTAACCTAACCTAACCTAACCTAACCTAACCTAACCTAACCTAACCTAACCTAACCTAACCTAACCTAACCTAACCTAACCTAACCTAACCTAACCTAACCTAACCTAACCTAACCTAACCTAACCTAACCTAACCTAACCTAACCTAACCTAACCTAACCTAACCTAACCTAACCTAACCTAACCTAACCTAACCTAACCTAACCTAACCTAACCTAACCTAACCTAACCTAACCTAACCTAACCTAACCTAACCTAACCTAACCTAACCTAACCTAACCTAACCTAACCTAACCTAACCTAACCTAACCTAACCTAACCTAACCTAACCTAACCTAACCTAACCTAACCTAACCTAACCTAACCTAACCTAACCTAACCTAACCTAACCTAACCTAACCTAACCTAACCTAACCTAACCTAACCTAACCTAACCTAACCTAACCTAACCTAACCTAACCTAACCTAACCTAACCTAACCTAACCTAACCTAACCTAACCTAACCTAACCTAACCTAACCTAACCTAACCTAACCTAACCTAACCTAACCTAACCTAACCTAACCTAACCTAACCTAACCTAACCTAACCTAACCTAACCTAACCTAACCTAACCTAACCTAACCTAACCTAACCTAACCTAACCTAACCTAACCTAACCTAACCTAACCTAACCTAACCTAACCTAACCTAACCTAACCTAACCTAACCTAACCTAACCTAACCTAACCTAACCTAACCTAACCTAACCTAACCTAACCTAACCTAACCTAACCTAACCTAACCTAACCTAACCTAACCTAACCTAACCTAACCTAACCTAACCTAACCTAACCTAACCTAACCTAACCTAACCTAACCTAACCTAACCTAACCTAACCTAACCTAACCTAACCTAACCTAACCTAACCTAACCTAACCTAACCTAACCTAACCTAACCTAACCTAACCTAACCTAACCTAACCTAACCTAACCTAACCTAACCTAACCTAACCTAACCTAACCTAACCTAACCTAACCTAACCTAACCTAACCTAACCTAACCTAACCTAACCTAACCTAACCTAACCTAACCTAACCTAACCTAACCTAACCTAACCTAACCTAACCTAACCTAACCTAACCTAACCTAACCTAACCTAACCTAACCTAACCTAACCTAACCTAACCTAACCTAACCTAACCTAACCTAACCTAACCTAACCTAACCTAACCTAACCTAACCTAACCTAACCTAACCTAACCTAACCTAACCTAACCTAACCTAACCTAACCTAACCTAACCTAACCTAACCTAACCTAACCTAACCTAACCTAACCTAACCTAACCTAACCTAACCTAACCTAACCTAACCTAACCTAACCTAACCTAACCTAACCTAACCTAACCTAACCTAACCTAACCTAACCTAACCTAACCTAACCTAACCTAACCTAACCTAACCTAACCTAACCTAACCTAACCTAACCTAACCTAACCTAACCTAACCTAACCTAACCTAACCTAACCTAACCTAACCTAACCTAACCTAACCTAACCTAACCTAACCTAACCTAACCTAACCTAACCTAACCTAACCTAACCTAACCTAACCTAACCTAACCTAACCTAACCTAACCTAACCTAACCTAACCTAACCTAACCTAACCTAACCTAACCTAACCTAACCTAACCTAACCTAACCTAACCTAACCTAACCTAACCTAACCTAACCTAACCTAACCTAACCTAACCTAACCTAACCTAACCTAACCTAACCTAACCTAACCTAACCTAACCTAACCTAACCTAACCTAACCTAACCTAACCTAACCTAACCTAACCTAACCTAACCTAACCTAACCTAACCTAACCTAACCTAACCTAACCTAACCTAACCTAACCTAACCTAACCTAACCTAACCTAACCTAACCTAACCTAACCTAACCTAACCTAACCTAACCTAACCTAACCTAACCTAACCTAACCTAACCTAACCTAACCTAACCTAACCTAACCTAACCTAACCTAACCTAACCTAACCTAACCTAACCTAACCTAACCTAACCTAACCTAACCTAACCTAACCTAACCTAACCTAACCTAACCTAACCTAACCTAACCTAACCTAACCTAACCTAACCTAACCTAACCTAACCTAACCTAACCTAACCTAACCTAACCTAACCTAACCTAACCTAACCTAACCTAACCTAACCTAACCTAACCTAACCTAACCTAACCTAACCTAACCTAACCTAACCTAACCTAACCTAACCTAACCTAACCTAACCTAACCTAACCTAACCTAACCTAACCTAACCTAACCTAACCTAACCTAACCTAACCTAACCTAACCTAACCTAACCTAACCTAACCTAACCTAACCTAACCTAACCTAACCTAACCTAACCTAACCTAACCTAACCTAACCTAACCTAACCTAACCTAACCTAACCTAACCTAACCTAACCTAACCTAACCTAACCTAACCTAACCTAACCTAACCTAACCTAACCTAACCTAACCTAACCTAACCTAACCTAACCTAACCTAACCTAACCTAACCTAACCTAACCTAACCTAACCTAACCTAACCTAACCTAACCTAACCTAACCTAACCTAACCTAACCTAACCTAACCTAACCTAACCTAACCTAACCTAACCTAACCTAACCTAACCTAACCTAACCTAACCTAACCTAACCTAACCTAACCTAACCTAACCTAACCTAACCTAACCTAACCTAAC
Source organism: Xylocampa areola (assembly GCA_935421205.1). Lineage (NCBI taxonomy): Eukaryota > Metazoa > Arthropoda > Insecta > Lepidoptera > Noctuidae > Xylocampa > Xylocampa areola. The sequence goes on along the minus strand of OW285199.1, from coordinate 26,993,210 downwards.
CTAACCTAACCTAACCTAACCTAACCTAACCTAACCTAACCTAACCTAACCTAACCTAACCTAACCTAACCTAACCTAACCTAACCTAACCTAACCTAACCTAACCTAACCTAACCTAACCTAACCTAACCTAACCTAACCTAACCTAACCTAACCTAACCTAACCTAACCTAACCTAACCTAACCTAACCTAACCTAACCTAACCTAACCTAACCTAACCTAACCTAACCTAACCTAACCTAACCTAACCTAACCTAACCTAACCTAACCTAACCTAACCTAACCTAACCTAACCTAACCTAACCTAACCTAACCTAACCTAACCTAACCTAACCTAACCTAACCTAACCTAACCTAACCTAACCTAACCTAACCTAACCTAACCTAACCTAACCTAACCTAACCTAACCTAACCTAACCTAACCTAACCTAACCTAACCTAACCTAACCTAACCTAACCTAACCTAACCTAACCTAACCTAACCTAACCTAACCTAACCTAACCTAACCTAACCTAACCTAACCTAACCTAACCTAACCTAACCTAACCTAACCTAACCTAACCTAACCTAACCTAACCTAACCTAACCTAACCTAACCTAACCTAACCTAACCTAACCTAACCTAACCTAACCTAACCTAACCTAACCTAACCTAACCTAACCTAACCTAACCTAACCTAACCTAACCTAACCTAACCTAACCTAACCTAACCTAACCTAACCTAACCTAACCTAACCTAACCTAACCTAACCTAACCTAACCTAACCTAACCTAACCTAACCTAACCTAACCTAACCTAACCTAACCTAACCTAACCTAACCTAACCTAACCTAACCTAACCTAACCTAACCTAACCTAACCTAACCTAACCTAACCTAACCTAACCTAACCTAACCTAACCTAACCTAACCTAACCTAACCTAACCTAACCTAACCTAACCTAACCTAACCTAACCTAACCTAACCTAACCTAACCTAACCTAACCTAACCTAACCTAACCTAACCTAACCTAACCTAACCTAACCTAACCTAACCTAACCTAACCTAACCTAACCTAACCTAACCTAACCTAACCTAACCTAACCTAACCTAACCTAACCTAACCTAACCTAACCTAACCTAACCTAACCTAACCTAACCTAACCTAACCTAACCTAACCTAACCTAACCTAACCTAACCTAACCTAACCTAACCTAACCTAACCTAACCTAACCTAACCTAACCTAACCTAACCTAACCTAACCTAACCTAACCTAACCTAACCTAACCTAACCTAACCTAACCTAACCTAACCTAACCTAACCTAACCTAACCTAACCTAACCTAACCTAACCTAACCTAACCTAACCTAACCTAACCTAACCTAACCTAACCTAACCTAACCTAACCTAACCTAACCTAACCTAACCTAACCTAACCTAACCTAACCTAACCTAACCTAACCTAACCTAACCTAACCTAACCTAACCTAACCTAACCTAACCTAACCTAACCTAACCTAACCTAACCTAACCTAACCTAACCTAACCTAACCTAACCTAACCTAACCTAACCTAACCTAACCTAACCTAACCTAACCTAACCTAACCTAACCTAACCTAACCTAACCTAACCTAACCTAACCTAACCTAACCTAACCTAACCTAACCTAACCTAACCTAACCTAACCTAACCTAACCTAACCTAACCTAACCTAACCTAACCTAACCTAACCTAACCTAACCTAACCTAACCTAACCTAACCTAACCTAACCTAACCTAACCTAACCTAACCTAACCTAACCTAACCTAACCTAACCTAACCTAACCTAACCTAACCTAACCTAACCTAACCTAACCTAACCTAACCTAACCTAACCTAACCTAACCTAACCTAACCTAACCTAACCTAACCTAACCTAACCTAACCTAACCTAACCTAACCTAACCTAACCTAACCTAACCTAACCTAACCTAACCTAACCTAACCCACAGTCCCCCGCGCGCGCGATCGCGATCGGTTCATTTTTGCGTCGCTCCGCGTACTAAAAATCCAAAAATTCGTAAAAGTTTTAGCTACAAAGACACAAATAGTACCAAAAGTTGCGCAAAAGTGCCAGTGACCTAGTGGTGACATTAGTTTTTATCGGACATTCCAAATTTAGTGCATAATTCCATTTAAGTGTAAAATTTCACCGTTATTTCGTGCAAAAACAATTATCAGCTCATAACTCCAGTTTTGTCGCGATAACCCATTGTTTTTAATTTTCCATAAGTCAAAGTAGTGCTGCTTACACATTCTGTGAAAGTCTGGGAATTTTCCACATCCGGCTTCCCAGTTTTCCATCAACTTTTACAAAATTTTAACCATAGTGCGAACTTTGCAATAAGACTGTGTCTACTCCTGTGAAAATTAAACGAACTTGTTATATACCAATCGATGTGCCATTTAGTCAGCCACCACTCCTGAAATTTCAGTGAAGATCGGACATATTTTCAAGGAAATATAAGAACTTTTCCGCGATCAGACTTTTTTCGAAATCAGAAAAAGAAAGGAAATACTGGTTTCCAAGATCGTGCGGCTGATTCTGGTATATTGGTGGTATCCGTATGACCTCTGCACATACTCTCTGAAAATTTGGAACATTTCCACGACCATCTTCAGGGTTTTCCATAAACTTTTAATAAATTTACGCAAAAACATTTCCGTGCAAACAGACTGTGCCCATACCTGTGACTTTTTAGTTTAAGTTTTATATACCAGCTTAAGTGTAATTTCATTATCCACCATCCCTGCGAGTTTGGAAGACATTCACAAAGGATCCGTGGAATAACAACAGTTTTACCGCAACCCGGGTTTTTTCGGAAACAAGTAAAGCGTGGAAAAACGTGTTTTCAAGACCCTGTGAGAAATTCTGGTGTATTGGTGGCATCCACTTAGTCAGTACCTTCCTGTTAATACCTTTTCCATTACAATCCATCAATATTTCTAACCACACGAGGTATATTTAGTTTATAAAATTTTCCACCAATTTTATTTAATTTTGTCTCTTGATTTTGCTTTTAAACACTGTGTTTTTGTCTTACTATTAGCTAGCAAATTTACCTAGGTAACCCTGTTTTTTATTTCATATTTTTCTGTCCACTAGTTCTGGAGAAATAACACTTCCCCTAAGTTAGTGATTTTTGTGACTCCCATCTTTTTATATTCCGAACGGGAGTCA